>PVIY010015851.1:0-52969 GCA_004026745.1 Myrmecophaga tridactyla | reverse complement strand
GGGTATGGTATGTATAATCTTTTTTTCTCTATTATTGTTTTATTTCTTTTTCTGATGTCTCTTTATTTCTTTCTCTAAATCGATGCAAATGTTCTAAAAAATGATGAATATGCAACTATATGATAATATTAAGAATTACTGATTGTATATGTAGAATGGAATGATATATTAATGTTCTTTTGTTAAGTTTTTTAATTAAAAAAAAATTTAAAAAAAAAAAAAAAAAAAAGAGTGTAGGCTCAGGAACCCAAACATCAGGTTTTGCATCCTAGAGCTGCCACTTGCTAGCTCTATGACTGTGAGCAAGTTACTTAGCTTCTCTAAGCCTGGGTTTCATAATCTGTAACATGGAGATATATTTTTTTTTATCTACCTCATAGGGTTCTTGTAAGGATTAAGCGGGTTTGTATATGTAAAATGCTTAGAGGTTTGCTTAGTACATCATAAGAACTCAATAAATAATTGACCGGAAGTAGTGGTGGCATAGTAAGCCCTTACAACGATATACTAAGCTAAGAGCTCCGCACGTATTATCAAATATAATGTTCCCAAATACCTGATGGGAGGAGGGAGAGAGGATGCAGGAAATTGGAGTCCTTGTAAAATGGTGCAGCTGCTGTGGGAAACAGCTTGGCACTTCTTCAGAAAGTTAAACATAGAATTGCCATATGATGCAGCAATTCCACTCCTAGGTATATACCCCAAAGAATTGAAAACAGGGACTCAGATACCTGTACACCAATGTCCACAGAAGCACTATTGACAATAGCCAAAAGGTAGAACTATCCCAAGTGGCCACCGACAGATAATGGATAAACAGAATATGGTATATACATAAAATGGAATAGTTGCTGTAAAAGGAATGAAATTCTGATACATGTTACAACATGGATGAACCTTGAAAACATTATGCTGAAAGAAAGAAACCAGACGCAAAAGGGCATCATCCACTTACATGAAATATAGAATAAGAAAATTCATGGAGACAGAGAGTAGGCTAAAGGTTTCCAGGGGCTGAGGGATGGGGAGGGGAATGGGGAGTACTGCATTACTGGGTACAGAGTTTCTGTTTGGAGTGGTGAAAAAGTTTTGGTAAAGGGTGAAGATAATGGTAGCACAGGATTGTTAGTGTAATTACCACCACTGAACTGCACACTTAAAAATGGTTAAGATGTTCCAGATTGTTCCTACATCAGGTAGGCCCTGAAACTTAGAGGTTCCAGTCTCTCCCAGCACATCCACCAGTTGCATTCCACTACCCCTTAATGTCGACATCCCTTTTCAATATGAACTTAGAATGGTCATTGCTGAAATATCCCTGAAGATTGAGAGAATGATAAACGAGAGGGAGGAATTGTTGTAACAGAGAAGCTAGGATTTAACAAATGAATATCACTACTGAATCATTATATAGATATTTCTTTTTAGTTTCTGGTGTATTAGAACAGCCAGACAGAAATTGTGGAACTGTAACCCATACTAAACTTTTTGAAATGCACTCTATAACTACTTGTTTAAACTAAACTTAGAAATTTATCACTTTCTGTATATATGTTATATTTCACAATTTTAAAAAATGGTTCAAATGGAGTCATGTATTAACACTACAAATAAAAATTCTTGAGTGAACTACGACAAAGGCACAACTCTTGTACAAAGAGTTAAAAACAGAGTGATACATGGGAGAAAATTACCTATTGCGTGCTACAGACATGTTAGTTTAGTTAACAGTAGACCTCGGTGGTCTTTCATCAACAGTAACAGGTGTACCACACCAATACCAGGGGTCAATAATAGAGGGGGATAAGGGATCTAGGCTGCTGGTGGCTGCAGGAGGGTGGCCTTGTGACTGGCAGGAGCAGCAAAGCTGCTGGAAGGAATAGCCCTGACAAACACCCAGCTGGGTCAAAGGGAAGGACAAGGCAACGTGTCCAAGACAACTTGAGAATGGCATCCATTGAGCTAGGAATCAGGAAAGAGAGACCAAGCAAGAACCCAGGTATAAGCAGGAGCAGAGTGAGTCAAATGGATTATATTTCACCACTGTGTGTTTAAGCATGTCAGCTTGCCTCTGTATGTATACATATGTGTTGAGCATATGTCATTTTGCCTGTGTGTGTACTTATATAATGAGATTGTGAGCTTGTCTCTGTGCATATGCCTAAGTGCCAAGCATATGTCATTTCACTCTCTGCTTACCTATGGAGGGAATGAATATATATCAGATTGCCTCTGTGAGAGGGTGTGCGCATGCATATGTAAGTATGCCAGCTGGGCTCTGCTTGTGATGCACATTTACATATGTGTACCCTTCCATGCACTGCTGTTTATAGCAACTCCTCCTAAAGGTACACGTGAAGTTGAAGAGTCAATTTTCTTAACTATTCTCCCTTGACTCCCAGTTGAAAATTATTCCCTACAATCAGATTGCTTCAGGGAATTGGCATTGGGGTCAATACATTTGGAGTCAGCTCTTATCTGGGTTCCTAACTAAGGGAGTTGTAGAGGTGAAGCAGCCAGACCACATTCTGAAGCTGTTTCAACATGGAACAACACTGATAAGACTTAGTAAGCTTTGATGGTGGTGGCTTCAAAAACAGTGAGAGCAGGGGGCCAGGCAGAGCATGGAATATGGTGACAACAGCTCCATTCATTCAAAATTCATCCATCAGTATTAAAAGACTGCCAGTTAGGTGCCAGGCAACTGTGTTAGGCAAGGAGGATGCAGATGCGGAGATGAACAGAAAAACACAGTCCCTGTCCTAAGGGAACCCATAGTCTAACAGGTGAGTCAGACTTTAAACAGCTACTCCATTGCAGTTGTGATGGGTTTTGCAAAGGATGCGCGAAAGCATCAGATGGGGACCCTTGCTTTACTGAGGGTTGCGGTAGGAAGGATCAAGGAAAGCGTCCCAGAGAAATATATTTAAACTAAGGCTGGAAGACTGCTGAAGTGTTAGAAGACGGTAGAGGAAGGGAACAGTATTCTTTGGAAAAGGTGAACATGTGAAAATAAAATAATATGGCAAGTTCAAGAAACAGAGAAAAAGCAGCTGTGGCTGCAGCCTAAAGAGGTGATTGAGCCCAGAATGAAGTTGGAGACTTCAGGAAGCAAGAACCACATCATACAGGGCCTTTTAAGCCATAAAAGGAATTCAAACTGATCCTAAGATTGTAAACAGAGAATAACCTGTTTAGATTTGTGTTTCGAAAAGCTCACTTCGTTAAACAGTTGAACTATATGGTTTATTAATTATATCTCAGTGAAGCTGTTAAAAAAATCACTTGAGCTGCAGAATGGATTGGAGAGGCAAAAATGCATACAGACAAACCATGAACCATGGCTGTGGTCCAGGCGAGTGACAACAGTGGTTTGGACTAGGAAACATGGACCAAGTAAATGCATTAGGTAGATTTAGGAGGTAAAATCAACAGAACTTGATGACTGCTTAGTTGTGGGAGGTAAAGGAGAGAAGGTGACAAGGGTTATCCCCAGGCTCCTGAAATGAACAATTTCAGGAGCGGCATTTGCTGAAACAGATGAGCTTGGAGCTGGTGTAGAAAGAGGATAATGAGTGAAGTTCTGGGCATAGTGAGTTTAAGGGACCAGCGAGGCATCTGTCTGCAGACGCCCAGTAGTAGCTGGATTTATCAGTCTGGTGCTCATAAGAGAGATTTAGGCTGAGCATATAAATGTGGAAGTCAGCGGGGGATAAATTAATTGAAGTCATGGAATTGGGTGTGATGACTTAATGAGACGCTATAAAATAAGAAAAAAAGAGGGCCTAGGCTAAATCCCTGAGGAATTCCAGTGGAGGGGGTTGAGAAGGGGCTGCCAGAAAATTAGGAAAACGAGTAAAGAACGAGGTCACAGTGGCGAAGGTACAAAGTTTCTCGCCAGTCAGATGGCGAGAAGGACAACGCCAGTCAGATGCTGAGAAGAGATCAAGCAAGATGAGGATGGAAAATATCCGGCAGATTTAGTCGCGAGAAATCATCAATAATCTAGCAAGAGCTATTTGGTCAAATGGTCGCGGCTGGATCCAGAGCAGAG
The DNA here is from genome assembly GCA_004026745.1 of Myrmecophaga tridactyla. Classification (NCBI taxonomy): domain Eukaryota; kingdom Metazoa; phylum Chordata; class Mammalia; order Pilosa; family Myrmecophagidae; genus Myrmecophaga; species Myrmecophaga tridactyla. The sequence continues at coordinate 48,915 of PVIY010015851.1, read as the reverse complement.
CTTACTGAGACATGAGAAGGAAACAGGAGGTGGAGACAGAACATTTAGACAGCTCAGCTATGAAGTGAAGAAGAGAAACAGCTGGTAGTGACTCTGGGGTTGAGGAGGGATTTTTAGATGAAATTAAAAATTTAAACAATGATGAAAAAAGATCGAGGAGAGGAGGAGAAGTTGAATACAAAACACAGGGAGAGGGATAATCAGTAGTGTAAGATTCTTGAGAAGACAAGAAGAGGAAGAGGGGGCCGGTTGCAAAGCACAGATGGAGGGATTGGTTTTGAGAGAAAACAGACTCTTTCATGTAACAAGGATGGTAGAAAGAATGGGAGCTGATGTATGTGCTTGGGTTCATAGATATGGTGTAGAAATTTTGGAGACATCTCAACATGTTTGTATTCTCTGAAGAGAAAGAGTGGTAGAGTGGAGTGGGATTTCGGGCGCACCAAAAGTAGTTAAAGCAGTTTTAACCGCACCTCTCCCCCACCCAATAGAGATTACGTGCAGGGATTACCTCTTGGTATTCCCATACCAATCTTCATCAAAACCTGTATGTGGTTGCCATTTGCTCAGTCTTATATAAAATGCTGCTATTGTTTTCTACTGATCTTTAGCCTGCAATTTATACAATAGATAGCACTTCAAGACAAATACCCTGCCCCCTTCCTTTCAACCAGACTGCTACTCCAAGTTCCACCCTGATAGAAATTTTGGAGTCATCACTGGGTCAGGTTTGAGAAAAGGTGGAAAAGATTTCAAGTGGTCATTGTTGATAATGGAAAACAAAGTGTGTGGTTTTCTCCAGCAGGGCTCAAGAGAGGTCAGAGATAGATATGGGAGAGAGGTCTGCAGCCGGGACGCTTAGGAGAAATAAGCTATGGACTATTTGTCTCAGTGGGCGTTCCTCAGCATGGAAAAACAACTACCCTCATCCTCCACCCCTGGGAGATGGCCTCTGAAGAAAGATGGGACATGGACAATAGAAATATTTTGGCAATGGATGGTGGTGATGGCAGCACAATACTGTGAACGTAATTAACAGCATTGAAATATATATATCAGAAAGTGGTTAAAAGGGAATGTTAGGTTATCCATATAGTACTAGAATAAAATTTTTTAAAAATCCATACAACTGCACAACACAGCCAATCCTAAATTAAACTACGGATTATAGTTAACAGTACAATTATAAAAATGTACTTTTATCAGTGTACAAATGTATCACCCCAGTGCAAAGTGTTAATAATAGCCTGGTATATGGGAATCCTGTATTTTATGCCTGGTTGTTCAGTAAACCCATAACTTCTCTAATAAAGAATTTTAGGGTAAAAATAAAAGATGGAGCAAAGTGTAGCCTTTGCATTCTGCGTAGCTGGTGTGACTTGGAGTAAACTTATTCAGATTTTCTCAAATGCTGGCATACCTTCTCTCCTATGAATGTTGACAAATGGTCAACATTGACTTAACCACCATTTCACAATCCCCAGTGAAATAACTAATTCAGGTATGGACTATCAGTGGATGCTAAAACCACTAGGTGAAAGATTATTGCGGGGCAGGATATTCACACAGTCTCAAAGTAGCATGCCACAGGTAATTTATTAATTGGGAATGATGGAATATAACTTTGTAATGGAGAGCTCTGGCAGACACCCCCTTCACCCGGTGATCAAACAGCATCACCAGTAGCAGGCTGTACTGGTTTGAAACTTGTTATGTATGCCAGAAAAGCCATGTTCTTTTAATCCGATCTTGTGGGGGCAGACCTGTTGTAGGGTGGGACCTTTTGATTAGGATATTTCCATGGAGATGTGACCCCGCCCATTCAAGGTGGGTCTTAATCTGCCTGCTGGAGTCCTTTAAGAGAGAGACATTTTGGAGAAAAGCACACATGCTTGAAAAAAGAAAATGCCCCAGCAGAAGCCAGAGGACCCACAGGAGCTGAGAGAACCATTTTGGAAACCAATCCTGGAGAGAAGGGCCAGCAGACATTGCCATGTGCCTTCCCATGTGACAGAGGAACCCAAACGAAATTGGCCTTTCTTCAGTGTAGGTATACTCTTGTTGATGCATTAATTTGGACAATTCCATAGCCTTAGAATTATAACTTAATCCCCTTTGTAAAAGCCAGTCCATATCTGGTATATTGCATTCAAGCCCCTTTAGCAAACTGCAACATGGGCCAACTTGCTACTACGTCCCTCCATCTACATGGTATTCTGGCCAAAGTTTAACCTGAATCCAATCACAAAGAAGTCATCCAATACATCCGGAATGGGGGGCCCTCTACAAAGCTTGGATTTTGCAAAAAAAATTTAGTGCCATGAAGAACAAAAGACAAGGTGAGGAGGGGGTGCTGCTCGGAATTACATTAGACTAAAGAAGCCATTCCAGCAAATGCAATAAACCTTGGTTGAATACAGAAAATAGCCATCAATGAAAGACAACTGGAAAAGTCTGAATGTGGACTGCAGTATTAGATGACATCATTGAATTCATATGTTAATTTCCTTAGGTTTGATAATGAGATTGTGGTAACGTAGAAAAATGCACTTATTAGAACGCACATGCTCAAGTACTTACGGGTGAAGTGTCCCGATGTCGGCAACTTTCAAAAGGTTCAGAGAGAGAGAGAAGCAAACTGTTAAGAATTGCTAGACCTAGGTGAAAAGTGAAAAAAATTATTTAAAAAGAAATTGAATGCAGTCTATTTCCTAATTACTTCACCAAACGTCTTTTGCCACAACTTTGGATAGCTTTATGTGTATAAGTATAAACTGTGCTGCTTACTGTGTTAAATTAGATCGAAACCTATTAAAGCATCATAGTAAGCAAACTGTTCTGCAAAGCTTTTTAGACACAGAAGTACTTCTAATTTGCGTAGGAGGATATGATAAAGTGGGAAAGGTCCACGCAATAATAGAAAGCACGTCTTGCAGGGAGTCAGAAGCTCTTTGGCCCAGTAGGAGCCACTGGAGATGTCAGTTCCATCTACTGCAAAGTGGGACTGATGGAATGACTTCTTCAGCCGATAATTCAGGTACTGGCGAAACAGGCTGTTTCCTGTTTCTTTCCAGGGCTTTTAAAACCTGAAGGTGGGTAAGCGAGTGCACTGATTTTTGTTGTCATGACAGGGTAATGTCCTAATAGTGTTTCTTAAACTTTACTGATGCAACACGCGACTGATCTGGATGCAACGTTGGAGGTTGCTTCATCTAAAGCCTTGTTATGGTTTGGACCTGAGGACAGCAACACTGCCATCACCTGGGAGCTGGTGAGGAATGCAAAATCCAGCCCTGCCCCAGCCTTGCTGAATCGGAATCTACAGTGTAACAAAATCCGCAGGTGATTCCTATTCTAATCTAATCTAATCTGACCAGTGATTCTCTTGTTAGCCCTGGTTTCCAGCTCTCAGTTCTGCTGTGGACAGAATCCGGGCTGCCACCTTTGCCATTGCTGACAATCTTATCCCCGCTTAGCACTTTTCTTCTCTCTGGTTCTCCTGGATTCTGGCTCCCGGGTCTCCTGGCAGGTCCTGGTTAGGCACGACCAGACATTCTGCAGGCTTCCTTTCTTCCAAGAAATGAAAAGACCCATCAAAGCACATGAACTTGGGTTTGAATCTGATTCAGCCACTTTCAAAGTTTGTGTTCTTAAACATGCCACTTCACTTCTCCAAGCTTCATTTCCTCATCCGTAAAACATGGATTGTATTACCTACACCTACAGGCTATTTTAAGAATTAAAGGAAGTAGCATATGAGAATGCTTAGGACTCACTGAAGATGTGCAATAAATGTTGAATTCCTTCCAGCCTGCCGTTTGAAATAGGTTTTCAGAGAACCCTGGTTCTACAAAACATATTATCTACTGAGATCAACTGATAAGGAAAAACCATATACAAAAAGTATATTCTGGGCATATTCGTTGTGACAGTTTGAAAGTATTATGTACCCCTGATCCTATCTTGTGGGGGCGGCCGTTTTTTTTTAACCCTTATTTAACATTGTAGGTGGAAATTTTTTAGTATATTATCTCCATGGAGATGTGACACGCCCAATTGTGGGTGTGGCCTTTTGATTAGATGGCGATGTGACTCCATCCATTTGAAATGGATCTTGATTAGTTTACTGGAGTCCTTTAAAAGAGGAAACATTTTGGAGAGAGGTGACACAAATGCCCATGCTTGGAGAACAGATGTTTGGAGATGCCTGGAGCCCAACACACATCACCATCAGATGTTAAGCAAGCCAGAACCTGGAAAGAGCCAAGAGAAGCCAAGAGATGAAAGTCAATCCCGGAGAAGCAAAGTGAGGAACCCCGAAAGGAACAGAGGCTAAAAGCAGCGGAGCCCAGGAGCAAGGGACCAGCAGATGCCAGCCACGTGCTTTCCCAGCTGACAAAGCTGTTCCAAACCCATCCGCCTTCCTTGAATTAAGGTATCTTTCCCTGCATGCCCTGGTTTGGACATTTTTATAGGCTTGTAACTTATTAAATTCTCCCCTTTTAAGTTGCTACATTTCTGGTACATTGCATTCTGGCAGCTTAACAAACTAACACATTAAGTATACCTAATACAAATACTTTATAGCCTTCAGTACAGGACATTTTCAAAATAGAAGTGTTCTATAAACTCTGGGCAATATGAAACAGTTAAAAGAAATGGCATCAAATTACACTTTTAGGGAAAATTACATTTGGGGATGCTATAACACTTTTGTTCCCATTATATAAAAATGTTTGTATTGACCCTAGTTAGATTGTTTTATAAAAAGTTCAAGAAGAATCATTATCCTAATATCAATAACATTCACAAATGGTTCCCTCACCTTGGGGCTGATCCATTTGGGTGTAGAATTTAAATTCCATGTCTTTTTTTTTTTAAGGCATATGCGAAATTGGATTACATGCAGTAAATTGAAAAGATCAGTCCAACCTCAGAATTGGACTAATTAGAACATGGAAAAGGAATTTAGAGATCTTCTCCAACACTCTTATTTTACAAACAAGGAAAATTAATATCCAGAAAGACCCAGTAATTTGCCCATAATCACATGGTGAGTTACCGGCAAAGCTGGTACCAGGGCTCAGGTTACAGAAATGTGTCATGGTGTCACCTGACCTTGAAAATGGGTAATACTTCAGCAGCATAGGTGATGGAGTGGGAGGCTGGGGAGGGAGTTAAGAGGCCAATGGGAGCAATTTCACAGAGTCTAATTCTGTGAAATTGATGAGAGACATGTTCAGGGGGGCTCACCGGGGGGCTGAGGCTGGAGGGAGAGATTAACAGGAGGTGTTTATGATGGGAAAAGAGATACACAGAAGCTCAGAGGAGAGGTTTGGAGATTTTTCTGGTTTTTTGATTTTACAGTTAACAAGACTCTTCCATAGTTCTGCTCTCGTGTAATCATTAATGCAATCTCGGGAGACAGGTATTTTATAGATAATGGTCTGGAGCCAGGCCACTTGGGTTCAAATCTGTCCTATCCTTTTTAAAAGCCATTTGACCTTGAAAAATTATAATGGTTAAACTTACAGTGTTTATTATGGGTCAAGCACTGTTCTAAAACATATACTACTCATTTAATCCAACAGTCCTATGAAGTATATTTTAGTATTGTCATCATTTTAAAGCTTCCCCCCCCCAAAAAAAAAAACCCACAAATATTTGAAAGAGAGGAAAGAAGAAAGAAAGGGAGAGATGGAGGGAGGGAGGGAAGAAGGTTGGAAGGGAGAGAGGAGGGGTGTCTCGTGGAAGATAAGCCACAGGGATGCGCGTCTCCCTAGATTCCTTGCTCCTGCATTTATAATACATTTTCACCTCCTTGGGATCCTGCTGGTTCTCTTCACACTTGTTAAAATGTGGCAGATTCGATGATTATTCAAAACTATTCACCTCCTCCCCTTACCTCCTTAGGAGGAATCTACCTCCCTCTCTTTGACTTTGGACTCAGCCACGTGATTTGCTGTGGCCAAGGAGATGTTAGTAGATAGACCAATGAGAGTTGAAGTGTGTTTCTGTAGTTGAGCTTGCCCTGTTGTACTTCTGCTCCCTCTGGATGGCACCTGCCCCTCCAGCCTGGGCCCCAGAGTGACCACCTGATAGCAGATCTGCCCCAGTCACTCTTGCCCACTCCCATCCCACACCCCAGGGTGCCGAGTGACTGGGTGACAGCCCTCTGACCTGCAGAAAGTCTACACGCAACCCGTTCCAAGACACGCTTCAGGCACATGCACCTCAACAGAGTACCAGTCTCTGATTTTCCTTCTTTGTTACTTTGAAAGCTGAATCAGATGATGGAGAGCAATGATACCTTACCTTTTTTTTTTTGCATGGGCAGACACCGGGAATCAAACCCAGGTCTCTGGCACGTCAGGCAAGAACTCTGCCTGCTGAGCCACCGTGGCCCACCCAATACCTTACCTTTTATTGCTGCTTATAAGTAGTGTCACCCCAACAAGTAGCCTTCTGATTATAATTAACGGTCTGTTAGTCTGGTGGTTCCTCGAAGAGTTAAACCCAACAACATCATATGACCCAGAAATCCCACGCCTAGGTATATACACCAAAGAACTGAAAGCAGGGACTCAGGCACACATGTATACACTGATGGTCACAGCAGCATTATTCACAATAGCCAAATGGTGGAAACAACCCAAGTGTCCATCAATATCTGAAACAAAAAATGTAGTCTCTCCATAGAATGGGGTATTATTCAGACATAAAGAGGAACGCTACATGCTACAATGTGGATGAACGTCAAAATATTATACTGAGTCAAATAAGCCAGACACAAAAGGACAAATATTGTATGATTCTGCGTATATGGAATATGTAGAAAAAGCAAATTCACAGAAAGTAGATTAGAGGTTATCAGGGAGAAGGGGGAGTGATTGCTTAATGGGTACAGTTTCTGTTCGGGGTGATGAAAAAGTTTGGTAATGAATGGTGATGATGGTAGCACAACATTGTGAATGTAATTCATGTCACTGAATTGGACACTTAAAGTTTGCTATTTTAACCATTTTTATGTCCTATATATATGTCCTATATATATGTCATATATATAGGACATATATATCATTATGTCATATATATGACATAAATATATATATATATGTATATATAACCACAACACTATTTTTTTAAATCTTAAATAACAGGGTTTAAATCTTAAATAACAGCAAATCCATAACAGAGCAAATGCAGACTTCTAATCTTTAGCAGTCACGGGTATTAAGATGGGCAGGCCACGGTGGCTCAGCAGGTAAGAACGCTTGCCTGCTGTGCCCGAGGACCCAGGTTTGATTCCTGGTGCCTGCCCATGTAAAAAAAAAAAAAAAGATCCTACTCACAATGGGTCCACACCCATGGGAATGGATTAGTCTAAGAAAAGAAGCCCACACTTATGGATAGGGACACCCCCTCTTTGAGCCCTTTTTTGGTTCAAGTTGGAGTTGCCACCCAATCTGAGCTTTGGGATAATGTAGAACCAGAAGTTTTCCACCTAATGATAATAAACTCCACCAAGAGGTTAATAATCTGCTTGGAAACCAAGCAAGTATACTGGGTAATAGAGGCTCAATAGTTGTGTTCTTTAAAAATCTTATGTAAATCACACTTTTAAAAATCGAATCTCAAGCACCAAAGGGCTATTTAAAGAAATGCCAAGCTGAAATTTTTCATAAAGAAAACGATCCCACTCTCGTATCTGTTATAGAGCCTTGATATTGGTGGGTGTTTTGTTAAACCACAGCACCCCTGGGGCACTGCCTCCACGGGGTGGCATCTCCACAGGAAGGCTGCCATGTCACAATGACCACAATACCGTTAAAATGATTTACATCACTCTTTATTTTAAAAGTGCTTGACCAACATATACTAGTCTTCACAACATTCAAGGGAGGTAGATAAGTATCACACCATTTTCACAGATGGAGAAACTGAGGCAGAGATCAGTAGGTTGTGTCGAAGGGCATAAAATATGGCACAATCAGGAAGGGAATCGGTTGCAGCCACAGGGCACGGTCCCCCTTCCCGGGACTTCTGAGTTCCACCAACAGAAAGGTAGCAGGTGACGTGGAAGCCAGTTAGGGTTGGTGTGGCTGGTCTAAGGCTAAACTGCACCCTGTTGGTTCTAGATATGTTGTTTGGTGAGCAGGCGCCTCACACACATTCACGCACCATTCCACCTCTCAAACAGGAGAGTGGAAGCTGTCGTGAGCGCAGAAGGAAGATGTGGGGAAAGAGGGCTGTGAAGGTGGGGAGACAGAAGAGAAAACACGGATTGATATCAAAGCAAGAGACAGGAAAAGCGAGAGGACCAGATGGGAACCAGTGCAACAGAAAGGAAACCCGCAATGGAAAAGGAGTGACATGCTATTTCAAAACACAGGAATCCAGAAATGCATTTAAAGGGTAATTCTTAGCAATGACATTACAGAATCACTCCTCATGACTTTGCCAACTATAATTGTCAGGTCCTTCTGGTATTCCCAGAAGGCAGAAGCATCCTTTTCCTCGGGTCAGGCTAAGTGGTTATATAATTGGCCTGATGCTGCAGAGAATGTTGACAACTCACATGCACTCTCCTCTATGTCACTTCTCTTCCCCTGCCCTTCTGTTCTCTTTCTTAAAAAGCAAACAAACAAAAAATAATGCATTAGGATTCTCCCTGCAAAAATCCTAAAACAGTTACTTCCTAAATCATTGACGGACAGGATCCATACCGAGTCAGGCATACATAGGGATTAACGGACCCCTCTCAACATGGGACATTAGGGGAAAAAAACAAACTCTGAAATTCACAGATGCCGAATGTCTAGAGGAAAACTGGAAATCAAGGTAAAGAAGGAAACTTTTTCTGATCTTCCTGTGCTAAGTCAGTATAAGAGATGGTGACAAACACCTCCAGCTCCAGTGAAGGTTCCAATGGCAGGGGCAGGACCAAACAAGAGGGAGGCCAAGGACACAGCAGGGAGGGGCTGAGGTGTCCAATGTGCAGGTGGAAGTGGCAGCAGAGGCCACCGAAGAGGCAGAAGCCACCATGATGATGCCTTAGCCAGAGATGGGTGGAGGCATTGGTGCCCAAGGCCGAGTGGGAGGTGGTAGCACTAGTTTGTCTCTAGGCTTCTCCTGGGACAGGTCGGAAGCCAGAAGTGCATCCTTTCTTCTTTTGTTTCAATTGGCAGCTTCATCCTTTCAGGAAATTGGCTACACAATTGTACCCCTCCTCTCCAACAAAAGCAATCAACTGCCTAGCCCTACCGATTTCACTTCTGCAACGTCATATAGGGTCTCCTTGCCAGGGTCCTCAGATCATCTCACCCTAACTGGAACCAAACCCTTCATTTCCATTTTCTCATCTTTCTCCTGGAGTACAGTTCTGATGTTACTGCCCAATTTGGGAATTCCCCTTGCTCTTTCTCTGCCTCCCAATTATGTCTCATCACCTTGAATCTTCAACAGGGCCCTGTGTCCAGTAAAGACCCTCTTCTTTGCTAACCTTTGCTGCCAAAATGCAATTCTAAAGACTTAGCTCAAATGCTACCTCTGCTGTAAAGCCTTCCTTCAAGATTCTTAGCTCTCTGCTCCGAGCTACGACTGCACTTGAAGACATGCAGTGATCATGCAGTGACAGCTGCATCTAAGCTGTCCCTCCTATAACTGTGATAGGAAAGGGTGAAGGAAGGTGAACTGTGTCTTAATATTTATCTATTTCCTATAGCACCTACCAATACATAGTTATTGCATTTCCACCTCAGGTAAGAAACTGCCCAAAAGTGAAATAAATTGGGATGCACCTATTCATGAATGAGACACAAGCACTCCAAAGATGTAACCTGGCTGTCAGGAGAAAACAAATGCATGCTACTTTTTCCAGGCAGGGGGGCAGGCACAGGCAGGTGGGGCTATAAGTTTTGGAGTCAGGAGAGGTTCTGCTTTGCCATTCACCAACTATGGGATGGGAGCCAGTTGGTTATTCTCTGAGTATCCTTTCATATATATATTCTGAGTGTTTTCGCCCAATGTCATAGGATTGATCAGGACAAATAAGATGCACTTGTGACCCTCTCTGCCAGTAGTTTTCAACCCCAATAATGCATCATGATCCCTAATAAAGCTTCTGAAAAATACAAAGAATCAGGCCGTAATCAAGGTCAACTGAATTAGAATCCTGTGGGAGCGGGACCCAGCTTCTGATCATTTATAAAATCCTGTTTCTAAAGCATAGCCAAGGTTGAAAACAACTTATAAACACATAAATAGCAATCACATCAGATCAAAGTGCTTTAGGCTGCTGGCTTAATTATCCTTTATGTGTTCGGTTGGGAATTAGTTCAATGCTTTTATAGCTCCATAAAACTCTACGACTGTGTGTGAGCCTTTTCTGTGTGGTTTCACATCACTGTTTGTGCATTTCGGTTGTAAGTTCTGTGAGAGAGAGAGAGAGAGAGAGAGAGAGAGAGAGAATATCCAGCACGTCACCATACACACAGAGGTACCTAACCTAATTTTTTTTTTTTTTTTGAGAAGTAATACTTCTCGAAACTTTAAGCAGGTTTCTCTAAAACCTTGCTACTCAGAAGTGTGGTTGCCAAACAAGCAGAGCTGGCACTCCCTAGGAGCGTGCAAGAAACACAAAATCTCAGGCCCCCATCCAGAACACTGAGTTGGAATCTGCATGTTCAGGAGCTCTCCAGACAGATCAATAGGTGACGCAAAGACAAACTGTTCTCAGGTCCCCCGTGTTTAAAGTTTGCTGTGCCCTGTCCTCTACAGAAGGGATGGGGTAAGAGATCATGGACAGTCTAGTTCTGTCTTTCTCAAACCACTGACACTTGGGACTTAATCCAGTCGCCTCATTCTCAAAGGTCCCATTTGGGAAAAACTGAATTAAGAACACAAATCTTCAGGAATGGATCCCTCCTCTCAGAAGACAAGGCTTTGCAGAGTTCCCTCAATTAGCCAGTTCCTCCAAAGGTATTTAAAATACGTATTGGTTGTATAAAACAAACTGGCTTCCATTTAAGTTTTATGTGGTGCGTAAGGAAGGAGCTTACCTGCAACCTTTCTGAACTTACAGTTCCCAAGATCCAAATTCCAAAATTACGAAGGCGCAGTAAGCTTAGCCAAGGCAGTAAGCAACTGTTCCCCACTGACCCATGTCCTCAGGACAGATGGGACATGAGCGGTGCCCATCCAGGACCACACTGACCACTGCACAGCCAAGGAATTGTGGCAGACTGAACATTATCTCGTCTATCTCCTCTACCTGATGGACAGGAAACGCCAAGGCCAAGGATTAGTAGGAGTTGCCTAAGATTACAGAACTACTTGAGGCAGAGCCAAGCTTAGAAACCTGTCCTGATTCCTGGTCCCACACTCCCTTATCTACCCTCTGCCCCACCAGACCTTAAAATTTCATTCTGAGAAGCTGCTGCTCTGCCCGGACACTGGAGTGTCACTTTGCTTCTCCCAGCAACAACTGTCCCTAAGACCCAGAGCTACAGGAGAAGTCAAGTCATAACCTAGACAAAGTATCCATTTATCACATAATATTTCCAAATATGTCAGGAATGTGTGTTTTAAAAGCCCAATGCTAACTGTCTAAGGCAAACTACACAGCATTATGTGAACGTGATGAGCACAGGGCCTTTGCTTAGGTGGCTAAAGACAAAAGTCAAGGGCGACCACCAGGAACACAAAAGTGGGAGACAACTACTGAGAGAAGGCAAAAAGCTGGAGCACAGCTGGAAAGGCAGCACCTTTAAGAAACATACACAGTCACAGTGTGACTATAAAATTGTCTTTTTTTTTTTTAATAAAACAAACATAACAAAATGTATAAATCTAAATGAGCATTCTCTCCTCAAAATCGTTACACAGCTCGTTCCTACAAAGCCACCACTGTTGGAGCCGTTATTTGGAATTTCTCCTTGGGGAAAGGCTTTTAACAGCAGCTTACAAGTCACATAAAAAAATATCCTTCCAACTGCTGGCCTGTTTAAAAACACAAACTAAACCCATACTCAAAGGATGATACTGAGAATTTAAAAAAAAAAGAGAAAGAAAAAAGAGCTGCAGCTCTCCCAGAGGCTCCCCAAAGACCTCCAGTAAGTTCTCAGCAACACGCATATGGCTGCAGAAACACACAGCCTCCCAGGACAATTACTTTAAATGGGACAGCATCCATTTGGATAGAAAAGTTGTGCTGCTGTTAAAAAAAAAAAAAAAAATCAGCCACACACCTTTATAGTCACACTTGCATCTGATTAAAAAAAAAAAAAATACAACACTCACACATGGTTCTTGTATGAATTCTAATTAAAGAGACATTACATTCAGAATTATAGCACTCATAGTGATAATTTTTAGAGGACTCGAACAGCTTCTTTGCCACTGAAGGGGCAGAGGGTGCAGCTGTTTACCTGAATGTATTCTTAAACCAATGACTACTACCACTCTAGTTTTCCTAGCTGTAGCTCTATTACAGATTACCGACCGCGTGTCCACGTCCCGGACTTCCTTTGCCACCAGATGAATTACAAGGGGGTTGCTCCCCCCCCAGCCCCAAGTCTCAGGGTGAATTGGGAAAGGGCCGGTTAAATGAGGCAACTGGCCATTCCTTGGTAAATGTTTGTAGCTTTCTTTCCCAATACATCTTCTTTTTATTGAGAACTTCCATTTTTATCCGGTGCTCCTCCTCGGCCATCTCGCACTCTCGCTCTATCTGCTGGATTTTGGCCACATGCACTTCATTCATTTGTATCAGCTGCAGCTGTAAGATGGACATCTGCTGGTGGTGTTCCTCCTCATGCATCTTTTTTAAAGCCCCTTCCTGAGAAGTTTTGCTCCTGTAGTTTTTATTGGCTGTTATCCTGACAGCCGAACACGAGGGCTCAGGTTGAGAGGTCCCCTCACACACCGGAAAATGTAGGAACTCTTTCTCATCATCGCACAGTTCTCTATTTGCAACAGCAAACGATTCTGAAAAACAGTAGCAGAAAACATACGTTCAAAGATCTCACAGGCAGAGAGTTCTTCAATCCTAGTTCACATGACGGGGTCCCCCACGCACAGGAGGGGTCTAAAATTGTGTCTGCGGGCTACCCTTTTAAGGACCCACAGACTGAAAACAGTTTTCCCTTCAGAAATCCTAGTCAAGGGTTTCATTATGTTATTTCCTAGAACCACAGAGGCGGTAGCTAGAGACCAGTCTCAGCAAGAATCAGGGACCTTCCTTGTTACTTTAAGTACTAAATGGAAGTGTGCACAATTTCAATGGAGCGGGAGATCACAGCTCAAAGCCAATGGTGTGGGTTTTCAGGTTAAGTTCTCCATCCATCTGATCACCCTTTGCCAGGTCCTCATTCGGCCATGAACAAAAACTCACGCTCCATCTCCACAAGAATGTCGCTGCTCTGTTTCCTGGTCACAGACCTCAGCCCTGGCCCTAGAGAGCCACCTTATAAATGTCCTACCTTGTAAGAACCTACACTCCCTCAAGCATGCCATCTCACTTCAATCTCCTGCCATCTGCCACGTGGGGTCGATAGTCAGGACCCAAGGACACTTCTCAATGCCCCCCTCATTTAGCCTCTCCCTAGCACTTGGCAATCCTTCCTGAAATTTCTTTCTGCCATTAGCTTCTAGGCCATGGCTTTCTTTTGGTGTTTCTACAGCCTCTTCTTTGACTGCCCCTTCTCAAGACCTCTCTGAGGCCCAGGTCTTCTGCTCCACCCACCAATTCTCCTTGGGTTCCCATACCCTAAGGAACTCTACCTTCAGGGACCCTCATAGTCTGCTTCCAAGTTCCTTAATCTTCGTTGTCTTACTCTTCAAAAATAGCCTCTGCACCTTCAATCCTACCACGACACTACTCACATTCTTTAAAAGGCCGTGCTTTTTTTTTTTTTAATTTCATGCTTTGTTTTATATTTCTGTGTCTTGCTATTCCCGCAGCCTGGAATTGGGCTATTTGCCACCTCCACTGAACCAAACACATCTCGTCCCTCAGGTCTCACTTTTTCAACCTCCCACCCGACTCTTACTTCTTCTGGGACCAAATGCCACTTCCTTTGTGAAACATCAGCTCTCTTCTTTTATTGTCTCCTCTTCTGTTATACCACTTAAAAATACCAGAATTTTTGGGAGCTCCAATAAGGAAACAACTAACTCCACTAACCTAGCTAGTCTCCTAGCATTCTTGAGGAGCTTTACCGTTCCAATAATGAGAATCTTCTTGGAGAAAAATATATCAATTTATTAACAGAGGTGATTTCATTATTAAATCCACTCCATTCTTCTGGAAGACAGGATGCTGCTGGGAATGTTAATGGCTACTCAAGGAAGTAATTCATAAAACTCTGTTAATAAAAGGAAAATGGCTACCCTTTGGATTATTTCACTCCAAGGGGTCAGGTAACAATAACTGGCCCCTAATTAAGATGAAAGAATAGGTTAAAATCTTAGTTTCAGAAGAGAAGGTTAAAAAAGTATATACCTCTGGGCCATCCAGAGATAATGAAAATGTTTCCCTAGGAATCTTTCCCAACCCGCCAGTCTCTGGCCTCAATTAGATGCCCTTCCTTCAAGCTCCCTCTGCCCCTGGGGCCCACCTCTGGCACAGTGCTTGCCTTCCTGCCTTGGAACTGGCAATGTAACTACCTCCCTTTCAAGTCTCTGAGTACTCTGAGGACAGAGGCCATCTTTTGTCCATCTTCATGTAGAACCTGGCAAAGGGCCTGCTGCAGTGCTGGGCAGACGTGGGCAGCGTGAACTGACCGTGGCGGGCCCCTCCCCTCTCAATGCGGTGCAAAAAAAGAAGAGAGAAAAAAAAGAGTACTCTGTGTGGGTAAACTGAGGCACGGGACAGTCATCTGGGAAAGAGTGGAGACATGACGTCACCTATAACGAGGATCGACTTGCCCGTTTCCTTTCTAGCCTTAGATCTGAAAGCATTTTTCTTTGCAGAGCTGAGCACATTAGGCATTTTAGGTACCTTCAGTATGTTTTCTCTTTGATTTCATTCCAGGGGATGGTCCTGGATACTCCTCGGAGGCTTTTAAAGTTCACCCCTTGACAACTGCTCATCTCCCCCAATTTCTAACACCAGTCACTTTCATCCCAACAATTTCAGGCTTTAGGGATGTACTGCTGCTGAGATGCTGAGATGACGGCAGCTACCATTTTCTGAGCAGCTAACCAGGCGCTACGCTAGTGCTTTACAGCATTACCTCATTTCATCCCCACAACAAACTTTTGAGGGGGGTAGTTTTACAGAAAACCGATTATAAGTACCCAAGGTCACTGACCCAGTTGAAAGAACCCAGATGCAAATCCCAACCTATCCGACGCAAAAATCCAAACTCAGCCACTGCCCTCCCCAGCCTCCCACTACACCACTTACTCAACTGATCACATCTGTATCTTAAGATGCCGCCTTCAACCTGTACCCCCTACAAAACCACCTATTATTAAGACAATGGAGGTATAGTGCACATTTTGATACCACATTTTCTCTCTAGAACTGTGGCCACTAAGAGAACATGTTCATGTCTGGGAGCAGAGAAATGACTTGTCTTAAAACAATTCTTTATAGTTTATAAGTATATACACCAACATTTAAAAGAAAAAAAAGAGCCAGGCCTCTTAAGAAGACTCCTGGAGAAACTGGGGCTTTAAACTAGAGAGTCATGATGGTAGTCAATTAACTCTCATACAAATATTAGCTCCAATGAGGGTTCCAAGGGGGAAAAAGATTATCTTGGGAATGGCAACTTGCTAGAAACAAACACCATATAATCTCTCTTTCTCCCAGGTAAAACAAAGCTGCTCGAAGGAGACAACTCAATCTCATGCAGAAAGGGTAAAAAAGACTAAGGCTGTTCGTAGGACCAGAGAATACAGTCAAGGGGCTGATCTTTTGCTTGAGCAATCTGAGCAAGTTTAATACCAGCAGAAAAGCCCACTATGGCAGTAAAAGGATGGGAAGGAATATGTGTACAGTCAAACCCCAGCTCTTTTCAACAGAAAAATCGAAATGGGACTGCTGGGGAAAATGGATAAATCTGATGCGGTGGAGGTATACTGTGGAATATCATGCATTAACTAAATGAAAAGACTAGATTTACATGCTGTATAGGAATAGATCTTTGAAATACAATTCTAAGTGAAAAAAAGAAAAAAAATCCATGTCACAATTTTTAACATATATAAATTAAAAATACATGCAGACAAAACAGTATGTTTCCAAGAAAATGGGAAAGAAGACACAAGCACATTAGAATGATTAGGGTACAGGGGAGAGAAAGGAAGTAGGGAACGGGGAGATGAAGGAAAAAATACAGACGTAATACAAAAGAGGGTTTTTTTGCATGGGCCAATGACACTAGGATGCCATGCCTGGAAATGTTGCTCAGGGCCCTGCACCTGAGTTACTGCCCAAAAAGAATAGGATGGGTCAATCAGGGATGATGGAATTTGTGAAGAAAGCTTATTAATTTGTACCTATGTTCAAGTTGTCCAGTTATAGCTTTATAATACAGAAATAATAGCCTATGAAATTAAATATAAATTCTCCTAAAACATTCAAATATTCTTTGAAAGCTTAGTTTTCTTAAATATATTTGATCTTCAGTCTTTTTACCCTCCCAGCCACCCCTAGCAAATTTTATTAGCTCCCTTAGTCGGCCCTACAAACCTATTCCCCAAAGATAAAGAAAGATAACTGTCAAAGCCAAATCATTGCAGATCCTACATCTGTTGATATAAATTATTTTAATGTATTTTTTGGGGGAGGGCTAATTTTTTTTGCATAAATTCTTAACTGTTAAACTTAAATTTTAAGAATACTGTATTCAGGGGATGCGAGGGTAGCTCAGTAGTGGAATTCTCACCTGCCATGCAGGAGACCTGGGTTCGATTCCCAGTTGCTGCATTTCCCAAACAAATAAACAAGCAAATAAACAAACAAACAAACAAAAATTCAACAAATGGTGCTGCAATAAGGGGATACTAACATGGAAAAAGAATGAAATGTAACCCCCATCACAGAGTATACCAAAAAAAAAAATGCTGTCTTCAAATCCAGATGCACATTTTTAAAAAACCATTGACAAAGCTGAAAATATGCAGGAAACAACAATCAAAAGATAATACCAGAACCATCTCATACAAAAAATAGTTGGAGGGAGGCCTCTAGTGGAATACTATTGGGCTCCTTCCTCTTTAACATTTTTAGAACAAATTGTATGAAATCTCTGAGAACCTCATTTTGTAATGGGCACTCTACAAGGTATTAGCCCAGAGTTGCCCAACAGAAATATAATGTAGGTTACATATGTACTTTTACATCTTTCAGTAGCCACATTAGAAAAAGGAAAAATGAAACAGATGAAATTGATTTTAACAGTCTATTTTATCAATATAAATATTTAAAATATCATTTCAACATGTAATCAATGTTTTATATAAACATATATGTGTGTGTATGTGTATGTATATATAGATAGATAGATAGATAGATTTTGGGGATACTAAATCTTTGAAATGTAGTGGTACAAACTCTTCGAAATACACTTACAACACATTTTAATCCAGTCTAGCCGCATTTCAAATGTTAATCAGCCTTACCTGGCTTGTGACTACTGGATTAGTAGTGTAGTGTTAGAGATACAAAGGTAAAACACACACACACACACACACACACACACACACAGAGGACACACGTCAAAAAACAAGGGCCAAAAACCCTATAGCAGGTTTTTAATTTGTTTCCTACCAAGACCCAGAAGCAATGATTGACGATTCCATCCTTCTCTTTCTTTCACTAAAGCAAACTGAAATAAAAAATGAGTGCGATAACCCCAACGCTGTTTTAATTTATGAAAAGATTTTCAGTGCCTTAACTCCTACCGTTCTGGAAACACTTCCCAACTAACAAAGCACCGTGGCTCTCCACCGCCTTCCAGATTTGAGCTGGAGACAGGAGCTGCACTTTGATAAGAGCCAGCAAATAAGAGAAGCTGGTGGTGTTCATGTACAAGCACCCAATTTAAAATACATCTCTTTTACAAGTGAGTCTCTAGCAGACGTCACTACAGGAAGGACACCAGGAATCCGTACTTATTTCTTTCTTGCTGGAAATTCACAAATCGTCTTTATGAATAAATGGGTTACATAATTTCTTCAAAGAAGGAAAGAAAAGATCTTGTTGGATGGACTTTGTACTTCTTATCACAGAATTTGCTAATCAGAAAATAAGACTGTCCCCTAAGAGGAACCCCTGAGAAATGACCCTGATGGGAGAGTAGCAATGGGAATTGAAAATAGTTCACACCTTCCTCGGCAGTATCTCCCCAGGAGACACGTGGAATTTGACAAGCAGCCACCACCCCCAGTTCCCATCCCTGTCCCTCCGTCCCACGGCAAAAGCACTGTTAATTAGCAATGGGGTCGAACTGCCAGAAAAGCAGCAAAGAGGAAGGTTAAGAAAGACTCGGCATTACCCATATAATGTTGTCTGCCGGAATAGTGCCCTGGCTTGGGAAGGCAAGAATCAAACCCTATACCTGGGACCCTACAGTGGAAGAAAATGCAATCAGGCTCCTGACACTGACCACCACGATTACCCAACCAGATCCCTGGACTTAACCTTGGTCAAACGGTCAACAGGCAAACTTTCTACCATCATTTGGGTTCCTGGAATGATCTGCCTAACAGAACAAAAATGAGCAAATAGAATACCTAAGTAGTCAGTTCACTTGATAATTATATTTTTCACTCTACATCGGTAGCATTGCTATTCTTGGGTTTACATCGTTTCCTGTGATTTTTAATTAACAGGAATCGGTCCCTTGGAGCTCAACCTTCTCTGGGGACAGTAAGAAGCAAATTACTCATTCTGCAAGCCAAGATTCAGATTTCCCTGGGCAAATGCTTGCTGGGTCCTTGGACTTATAAGGATGACCTTGTGAGTAGCCCCCAGGTTCCCTAGAACCTTCCTCTGCCTCGAGATGTGTCTTCTGCAAACTGCAATGAACCTTCATATAAACTGTCTACTTCCTGTTCTAAAATAGGCAGGAACTACACAATGATTTAGATTTACTTACACGTATTTCCACCCTTCTCTTGCTTAGGGACATTTCAATAGCCCCTTAATTCCAACCTTCTAAGGCTATGACACATTCTTATTCTTATTATATGACAGTCTCTTTTCTAAGAGTTATGTGTAACATATTTTTCTCTTTTCAATTAAAGTATATTAAAATTATAATTAATTTTTCCAGAATTCCCCAAATCCCTGGAGTGCCACAAACCAAGACTGTGGATCACATAATGAATAGAAACGCTGGGCTTTAATCTGGGAGAATGCCAAACGAGTGTTTCTTATATTAATTTCTGCACTTTTAATGTTTGAAAGATTCCTTTTTTTTTAAATGTGGACTTTTGAGTAGCTTAATGCAACGTATTACACACAATACGTCCTCAAAAATATTTTTGAAAAGAATAAAGATTGAGTGAATGAATAATAAATCCTCATCAAAATGAGATTCTCTCTACTATACTTGAGACAGCTGGAGAAAACAACACAAGTACTGCCTTAAGAACAACTATATTAACATAGTCCATTATTTTTCCTTATTCTTAAGCAATAATAAAGTCTCTAGGAAAGAAAGCATGAGAATATAAACAAGCACTTGGGTTTTTATGTATTACATGATTTGAATGTTCTATAATCCCAAGATTTTGAATTAGGAAAATCAAGTTTGATATGAAGGTTTTTGGCCCTTAAATGAACTAAAAATTAATAATAATATTCTCTCGGATTCTTTAAGGGATGGCACTCTATCCTTCAAGCCAGGACTTGCCCTGGGTAAGCAGATGGGGTTCCTTACTAACATTACACAGGACCATTTATCATAGATAAAACGAGAAGCCGCATCTTAGTGATAGGCAGGACACCTCCGAATGTTTTGTTCATTCAGTCTAATGAAAGATCTAATGGCTTTCTACTCCTTACCTCTCAACCCCAATAAAGAAAAGAATTCCTCTTTTTGTAGCAAACTGAGGGTATCTCTCAGAGCACTTATGGCACTAGGGGACCGAATGCATCTATCCCACTCATTACTGTAATTGCTTTCTGTCTGTCTCCACTATTAGAATGTGTGCCCTTACCCAAGCAGGGGCCATTCCTGAATTCATGCCCCTTTGATGCCTCGGATCAGGCACAATGCCTGATATATACACTTGCTGAATGAAAAAGAAAAGAAAAGAAGGATTTCAAGCAGGGACTCAGTGGGAACATGCAAACCGGCACCAGGAGCCAATACCTTGGGTTGCAGCGTCCGGGTGGTACTCGGGCTCCTCTTCCGGAGGGTTCTGCAGGAAGTACAGCTGCTCGGGCAGCATGTTGGCAATCTTCTCCTTTCCCAGCACGTGGGTGCCCAGAAGTGGACTGACGCTCCGCTTCACTTTCTCTCTCCTCTCATGGGCCATTATTTTTTTGGTCCGAGCCTTGATGTTCTCCCAGCACTTCTTCAGCTGTTTGAAATCTCGCAGGGACACGCTAGGCTGAGAGTTGTATTCGTGGGCAAGTGCTTGCCAGGTACGCTGCTTGAGTGCAATAGTTCGCGCATCACTTTTTTTGCATTCAAGCACATATTTGTACTTTTCTACTAAAGCAAGCAAGATGCTCTTTTCCAATTCTGAGAAGTATTTGGCAGGTTTTATAATTTCGTTGTTTTGCATTTTCCACTATATCTCCACTGGCCGTTAGCTAACCTGTAAAAGGAAGTTTGAAACAATAATCACCAACTCCGGCAATAAAAGTGTGTGCAAATCACTTACGCTGAATCCCTGACTTGATTCCTTTCTTTGAAATACAGTACTTTCATCCTGTATTTCACTGTACATCACTTGAAGTACATCCCCATTAATATTGAATTATGCCAGTCATAGGAAAATATTCAGAAATTTATCTACAAATGGGGATGTACTTCAAGTAGTTTTCTTTTTCAGGGGAGAGCACGAACACAGTCCCCCACTACCACAAATTATACAGTTGAATTCCCCACATTTGGGGAAATCGCAGAGGTCAGCAGATCCAGAGTTCAATGGATATGCCTCAACCCGGGAAAACCACCTATGTGATCACAATATCTTCCCTGCCAGGTAAGTGTCAAAGTAGATTTTGAATCAGGCCCTCTGTTGTGGGTACTGACCAGACTGTTCGTGTCTGATAAATAACGGCAAAGAATAAAATAAAATAAAAATTGAACATTCATGTAGAACTTTGATTTCTTAATTTATTTCACTTAATGTTAGGGAACTGATTATTCGCCTTATTCATAATGCTAGACAGCTCTTGTACTAAACAGCTTTCTCAAAGTTTTGCCAAGAGAATCCACTATGTAATCAACTAAAACAGATGACAATATTAACAATGCAAATGCTATCAAGATTTCAGACTCAACCCAAAATCAGCTCCCAAAGATCTGCCATCTCCATCACTATGCCTGTGACCTTGGATAAGTCATGTTCCTTTCTGGCATTCAGTTTCTTCGTCTTAAAAACGAGGGGATGAAGTCTATGGTCCCTGAGGTCTGAGGGCCACTCAAAAGTATACAATTCTATGTAAATTATTTATATAAGTTCAGAGGTGAAAGGACCTGGGCACTGAGAGTCCAACACTCTAGTTGACAAATGGTGGAACTAAGGGCCAGAAAAGGGAAGGGCTTGCCCACAATCACAGTAAGGCGAACTGAGATGCTGAAAACCTGCACTGTCCTAACAGCCTGGTATTCTCACCATCAGTCCACACCCATCTCTGGGCCCCGCCTTGGGGACTCCAAATTACTCAGCCACAATTCCCTAAAGTCATCCAGCCATCCTCCCCACATGCTGAGCCAGCGTCTTTCACCCACAGGTTCTGAGTAATTGTCTTCTTCCACCGAATCATATGGAATCTCTGTGTGTTTGGTGACCCTGTATTTTTCTTGCATCTTTTAACCACAGGCAGCTTCCTATAAAACTCACCTCCGCCGCATGCGTTATGACCAGGGTACAGCTAAGCAGCTTTGACTGCAGGAATAAGGCGAGCACTGCCTGTTTCCCTTTGGTGGAAAAGGCCAATGCACCCCAATCCTTTTAACTTACGTTCTCCAAACCTCTAATTCTTCAGGATAACAGACAAGTTTCAAGATACTGACGATAAAACCCATTTGAAACTGGCCAGCCCATCTCAAAAGAATTAGGGACTAACTTGAAGGGATTGGTAAAAAACGGGATCATTTGAATATCAATGAGAGCAAAAGCTACAATTGACTGAGACACACAAATCAACAAACCATGCCAGTCACTGTTGGAGAATGCCAGGGCACCAAATCATTATGCTAAAAGTTAATATATAAAAGGGGGAAATAATGCAAATTTATCCCGCTTTTTCTGCACTAACTGTATTTCAGAATTACCAAGCAGTTGATAAGGAAAGTTCTACTTTATAGAATTCTAGCTCATAAAAGCAGAAGGAATGACAGAATCAGTAAATCACCATTTTGCAACCCCTAACGAAGTAACAGATCTGAGCAAGACATCAATGGCCTGCTTAAATGTTTGGTGAGAGGTCAGTGGGCGCTTTGTGGACAAAGGGAACAACGTCTGATCACTCTTAATCAGATATGGGCCTCCCACCTGATGTAATAGGAGGTAGTAGGGCACCAACCATGAAGTATTCTTGTCAAAAAGACATTTAACACAAAGCTAATCAAGTAACAGGGGAGGGAGGAACAAGTTAAATGATACCACTGGGAAGCAATTAACAAAAATCAGAATGTGGGAGATTCTACAGGACAAATGAACTAGTATGGGGTGAAAAGAGGTGGAACTGTTATAGATAAAAAAAATTAACAGATTTATCAAACAAATGCAGATTATGGACCATATTCTGATTCTGATTCAAACAAACCTGCTGTATTTAGACTATTTTTTTCAGATAGGGAAATTTGAACATGGACTGACTTTTAGATGATAGTAAGGAATTACTGTCAATTTTGTATGTTATAATGGTATCCTGATCATACGTGTATATGTACCTGTGTGTATGTGGCATACGTGACAGTTAAACCCATAACTGTTAGAGATACACACTGATGTATTTACGGATGAAATGATATATTTTCTGGACTCTACTTAAAATATTCTACCCATAAAAAAAGTATGTTTTGGGGAAGCTATGATAAATGAAACAAGAATGGTAAAACATTGGTAATTGTTAAAGCTTTACTTTTGTATATGGTTGAAATATCGCACAAGAAAAGTTTTAAGGTAAATTTTTAAAATGAGAAAAAGAAAATTAAAATAACAAAGCTGACCACTCCCACTCCAACACTGACTTTTAGCCTACATGAAATTACTAACACCAATTCATCTTTATGCTTCCTTGTACAAACTTTTTAATATTCCAACTAGGGCCAGAGAAAATAACTGACTTAATTAAGATCTGTCTTTAGTTAATAAGTGATATAATTCGGGATAAAATGAATAAGTACCTATGTGCATAAGACCGTAAGTGGGAGGGAGATGAGCGAAAGCTTTCCTTTACAAAAGAATGCCAATTAATACATGTAGAAGAAATGACAAAAATTGGAAATCAATGTTTTACAACCACCGCAGTGAGAAGAGCTTTAGGTGAGAATCATTAATAAATGGTGTGATAGGTTAAAAAAAAAAAAAAAGCCACAAATTTTTTGCAGTTCCTCCTAGCAAGAGCTGAGGTCTGTCTCCCCTCCTGTGACTGCTTGGACCATTAGAATGTGGGGGAAGTGACACCATGACTTCTAATCCTGACCTCTAGACACACTGCAGTTTCCACTCTTGCCCTCTTGGATGTACCTTGGGGGCAAGACTGGACTTGCTTTGCTGAGGTTCTTGAGGAGACCACAAGAAGGTCCGAGCATTCCAGCGTCCCAGCCATTCTGAAGCTAAGCTCCGATGTGAAAGTGAGATCCTGGGACTGACCAGCCACCCCCCCACCCCCAGAAGAGCCACCAACTGTGACTGCAGACTCAGCCAACACCACATACAAGCCAAGCCCACTGGTCACCAAGAGGAACAGAGATGAACAAGTTCTATCCAACAAACTTAGAGCAAATAAATGGCTGTTCTTTTACACCACTAAGTTTTGGGTGGTTTGTTGTGTAGCATTAGATAGCTGATACATACTTGGCTTAGACTCTTTTTAAAGATTAAAAAAAATTAAAAAAAAAAAAGGCTAAGGACTATTCTAGATGAAAGGAAACCAAAGATATAAGAAAACTATATGTAACGAGAGAGCTTTTATTGGATCCTTGGTCAAAAAAAAACCAGCAATAAAAGGTATTATTAGAATGCTTGGGGCAGCCTGTACTGTGTGATATATTAGATAATATTATCGTCATAATGTTACAATTCCTGAGAGTGCTATAGTGCTCACATACAAGATTGTCCTTGTTCTTAGGAGATAACATGCTCAGATATTTAGGTGTAAAGTATTAAGATGCTGGCAAGTCTCAAACAGTTCTAAGGGAAATATGTAAGTATGTGTGTACAAAGAGGGAAACTTAAGCAAATGTGACAAAATGTTAATAATGGTAAAGCTAAGCAAAGGTCATATGGATATTTTTGTACTATTTTTGCCTCTTTTCTATAAGCTTGAAATTTCTCAAAATAAAAAGCGAGAAAGTTTTTCTTCAAACTAGCCTTTTGTGGCTCTGAATTTAAAGCCTTTTGCACTTGGTGGTGATGTGAGTATTTTTTTTCTCCCTGATTTTCAGTTAAACAAACAAACAAACTAGAAAATCCTGCCCTTTTCCTAAATCAATATTTAAAAGGTTTTTTCCTTTTTTTCCCTGGACAGGCCTTCCATCTAAATAAACAGATGGTGGGACCTAAGAGGATTTCTCTGTATCTCACACAGATCTGTACAAATATTTTGGCAAAAAAAGAACAGTAACCATTGGCTAGTGGTCTTTTTTTTTTTTTTTTTTGAGCCTGAAACAAACCATGAACTGGTTAAAGGTTGGGGAAATTGAAGCATTTACAGGTGAAATGATATCATGTGTGGGATTTCCTTTAAAATATCCCAGGGGAAAAAAGATGGCTAAATCTTGAAGACATCAAGTTGCATGAAATCAGCAGACACAAAAGGACAGATAGAGTATGATCTCACTTATACGAAACATGTGGAATAGGTAAATTCATAGAGACAGAAAGTAGATTAGTGATCACCGGGGGTGGGGGCTGGAATGGGGATAAGGAATTATTGCTCACTGGGTATAGTTAGGGGTGATGAAAAAATTTTGGTAATGAATGGTGGTGATGGTAGTACAACATTGTGAATGCAATTAATATCACTGAATTGCATATTGAAATGGCTGAAGTGGAAAACTTTATGTTACATATGTTACCACAATAAAATAAAATTTAAAAACCACAGAACCATGCAACAAAAAGAGTGAACATTAATGTATATTACGGACTTTAGTTACTGATATAATTATAACATTGGTTCATGAATTGAAACCAATGTACCACACTAATGAAAACTATTAATAGGGAAAACTGTGCGTGTGTGTGTGGGGGGGTGTAGTGTATAAGAACTCTATACTTTGTGCATAATTTTTATGGAAACCTATAAATGCTCTAAAAAAATAAAATTCTATTAAAGAAAACAGAGAGTCAGGCAGCAAGTGGAGGTGGCGAATGATGCAAGAATAGCTAAATACTGATATGGTGATGTCTGTTGAAGTTGGGTGGTGGGTACTCAAAAATTCGTATTATTCTCTGTGTACTGTGTATGCTTGAAACTTTGCACGACAAAAGGTTAGGGGGGAAAGGCTGTGGAGTTTAACTTCATGGTACACTCATTTAAAATCACACTGTCACAAGCCAGGTATCCATACATTCTGACTAGGGAAGGGTGTTAGAGTTGAGAATGGCTGGGACCTGTGGGGCCTGAGGCTGGAGGGGACCGGCCAGATCAGAATCTTGAAACTGAGGCCTTGAAGGAGTGGGAGCTTTACACGAGAGCAGCAGAATCTGGTCAGATGAGATGTACCAGCTCATCACAAAGGTGATGGTCAGAATGAAACCCGTGGTCAGTGTCTCCATACACCAGGTCCCTGGTTCACATGCACATTGAGAACAGCAGATGTCAGCGATGGAAAGAACTGGGCACAAATCAAAAGGTATCTGGTCCTCAAGTCCTGGGTGAAACTCACCTTTGGGGACTTATACCTGGACCCCTTAATTTCCAGGCCTGTCCTTCAACCACCCTCACGTTGCTCTGATATCCCTATAATGACATTCAATCCAGGCCCCTTCTTCCTCAAAGGTCTACCATCAAATTTTCACCTTCATTAAAACTGCTATTCCCAAATGCTTAGAAAATAGATGGACAGACAGATGGATGGATGAATGAATGGATGGATGGACGGACAGGTAGATGGATGGATAGACAGATTAGACAGACAGAGGTAGAATGACATGGCAAATGTGGCAAAATGTTCAAAGTTGTGGAACTGGCTATCTGGGGTAGGGGCGTGGGGTGTTACATTAGCATTCTCCCATATGGATTTTGTATTATTTTTCCAACTACCCTGTAAGTTTGAAATTATTTCAAACTAAAAAAATTTTTTTAAATATCATCTATGGATGAAACTCAAAGAACATCAAAGATGACAAAACGGTTAATTAGGCAAAGAAATGTGATTATACCCATCGAAAGAAAACCCAATACTTTTAAAGACCATTTGTCGTTTGAGGGTAGACCTTTTAAGTAGGAAAAAAGACTGACTTCAGACTAAACAACTTATTTTCTTAAAACAAACAAACTCCTATGCCCTATAAAATCAATGTTCCCCAATTTAAAATGTATTATTAACTCATGCCTGTTACAATACTCTCTCTTCTGTATTACCTCTGTCTCCATGAGGTCTGTGTCCAACTCGACTTTCTGTAATTTTTATTATGAAATCAACAGGTACTGAGAATGTTCTTAAACTACACAGCCTCAGAGCAGAATCTAATCTGATCCCACCCCCAATTCTTCAGCCCTAGGAGATGCTAAAGTGCCTTTCCTCCCTAGAAGGAAACAGACTAATTCAGATTGAAGGACATTTTGAGAAAAACCACCTGGACTCTTTAAGAATCACTACCATAAGGACTAAGAAATCTGATTCACAAATGAAAAATGGGTCCAGCCCCATTTTATTCTATCGTACGTAATGCAAAGAAATATATATATATATACTCCTTTCTAAATAAATATTTTTCTATCTTTTATTACTTCAAGATAAATTCCTAGAAGAAAAACAGTTGCCGCCAAAGGTGAAAACACTTAAGATTTTTTGTTACGTTATTTACTTTACCGCCAGAAGGATGCACCCTTACTAACGACATATGAGCACATCCATTTCCCCACTTTATTTACCTTTGCTTTAACATCTTTTTATTCTATGCCAATTGTGGAAGCGAAAAATGTCTCTTTATTGCTTAATGATATATGAATTCCAGCTTTCAGCTAAACGGGCCACACTCTGACTGAACAAAACCCCTATGATTCTTGGTGGATCTGAAACTGCACGGAATTAATTCCAAGCAATTTAGTTTATTCTTCCTCGCAATGTTTGCGCTCCCACCAGCTGTCACCAGGTGATGGTAGACTTGTGGGCATCTAAACGTCAGGAAGAGGCTCTCATTGCCAGTTGAGTCTCAAAGTGATAATGGCAATAACGACAACAGCAAATAACTTATTGGGCCCTGACTATACTCAGTGCTTAACATGGACTCTATCATTTAATCCTCCCCAAAACAGCCCCCAATCAAGGGCATCATTTGTTATATGTCCATATTTTCTGTTAAAAACAAAAAACTTTATTAAAATACTAGGAGAAATTATAGAACTATTCTCAAAAAGAAATGCTCAGAATTACCAATACCTGGGGACCATTAATAGCCTATTAACTAAACTGTTATTTAATCGCTAGCTAAGTAAATCCAGAGTTACTAATTTACTTTGCTTAATTTCCTAGTATAGCAGGCCTCCCTGGGCCACCGGGCTGCATTCTGCAGGACTCCAGGGCTTCTGGTCTGAGACAGTGCACGCCAAGGGTTCCCTGAGGACTGGCATTCCCACCAATCAATTATTATTCCCAATTCCCAGACCAAAAAAAAATAATAATAAAGCTCAGTAGCTTGGTCATGGTCACACAAATAATAAGTAGCAAAAGCAGGACTCACGTCCAGGTTCCCTACCCACCTCCCACCTGACCCCCAATGCCCACCAGCAACCACGCTCCCTTCTGTTCTGTTCTGCTTGTCTGTCTTTCTTCAGACTCTTCTAGCTCGCCGGCTCAGACTGCATGCAAATTAGCAAACTAATTGTCAGTCATTCCCGGAGCTGGGCAAGGCCCTCAGGGAGAGCAACCCAGGTGGAGCTGCGCCTGCACCTGCCCATCGCCATTTCCCCCTGGCCCACCTGCTTCCGTCACCACCTCCCTCCCTGTGTCAAATCTGGGGCCCTGCTGCCCCCGGAGAGGTAACTCTCCTACCCTAAGCTCTGAAATAACTCCCACTGCTGATAGGCTAACAATGCGGGTTTGAAAAGTAACTTGTAGAGATGATTTGGAATTGTAAAACATCCTCAGGAGGACACAGGCATTCTGCTTCAGCATCTGACAGTCCTGTAGAAAGAAGCACTTCCTGAACGAAGGAATGGCTACATTTTGACATATACATAAAAGTGTCCACCATTCATAAAACGAGAATGTCCACCATCAGACATGAGAAAACGGTCTGTACAACAACTGCAGTAAAGTAAAAATGGTCAAAAGAAACAGCAAAATCCAAATGCAATGGAAGCTTCCTTTGGGCTAGGCCAAGACCCATACTCAAGACTAAACAAAAGAGCAAAGAGGAAACAATCAGAATCATTCCCAAAACACCAAAATTGATTAAACCACCAAAAGATTGAAATATGCACATTTAATAATCCACCTTAAAAGAAAAACCTTTCCAGTGACTTCTTAAATCCATACAGAGTCAAACTAAGTTCTAAAGTTGAGGACCAGAGAAACTCAGCCAGATTTTACTTTTACTGCCCTTCGTAGAAAGGGGGTGGGGTTCCCTGAAGCCAAAGCTCTGAATGGAGGTGGGGCACTGAGACTACAGACAGACGGCAGGACATTAGTGAAGCAACATGAACAGAGGCATCAGATACAGAAAAACCTGGGCTCAAGTCCTGACTTTAGCCCTCGCCTAGCCATGCAACTTTGGGCAGGTCAATTAACCTCCCATGCTTCGCCTGTAAATGGGGTAATACCCTATGTTACCCTTATTCCCTCTGCACACCAGTTCTGCAGCCAGAGTAAAGAAGCATGGAGAATCCCAGAGAGGCCAACCTTTCCAGAACATCAACTAGTTCCAATCCCCTATCCCAGATTATCCACAGCCCTTTCCAACATGAAAAAGTTAGAATGGGCATAACCCAAATACCCCTAAAGAGTGGGAGAAGGATCAAAGGAGAAGGTGGAGGTATAACAGAGAAGCTAGGATTTAACAAGTCAGTAGAACTGTTGAATCATTATATTGATGTTTCTTTTAATCTCCAGTATCTTGGAACAGCTAGAAGGAATAACCTGAAATTGTGGAACTGTAACCCATGCCACACTGTGAAATCTGTTCTATAATTAATTGTTATGATGTGCTTTGGAATTTATTGCTTTTTGTTATTTTTTGTTATGTTATTTTCCCAATAAAAACAAAATAACGATGGCTCAGCAGGCAGAGTTCTTGCCTGCCATGCCGGAGACCTGGGTTTGATTCCTGGTGCCTGCCCATGCAAAAAATAAAAAAATGTAAAAAGCAAATTTTAAAAAAATGAAAAAAAAAAAAAGCATGGAGCAGAGCTTCAATAAAGTTAAGTTCTTTCTGCCCCTCCCACCCATTTTAAACTTTCAAAAGTAGGACAGCTTTCAAAAGCAGAATAGCAGAGTAGATGCAACACATACTCAAATACTTAGTGGTTCTTTTATTTCATACGCACACACAAGTCAACAAATATATACTGGACTTCTGCCAAAGGCTCAGCTCTATGTACTCTATGTGGGAGATGCAAAGACAAG
The DNA here is from genome assembly GCA_004026745.1 of Myrmecophaga tridactyla. Taxonomy (NCBI): domain Eukaryota; kingdom Metazoa; phylum Chordata; class Mammalia; order Pilosa; family Myrmecophagidae; genus Myrmecophaga; species Myrmecophaga tridactyla. Next base: position 18,754 of record PVIY010015851.1, on the reverse strand, counting down.
CTGAGTCCTGTGGCCTGGAAAGAGAGCTGACATGCATAAACTGATCACCAAAAGAACTGTCCACTGAAAGGTCACCATCATATACAAAGTGTCCTGGAAATTCAGGGGCAAGAGGAGGTTCATTCAAATTCTTCACCAAGAAGAGGTCATCTGGGCTTGGGCCTTGAGAATGGACAGGATACAGACAAGCAGCTTTGAAGGCCATCACAAAGATAAAGAACTAATGAGAAAGCGCCTGGACTCTGAGGGGCGGCAACGTTTGTGGATGGGAGGGGATGGGGATGGGCTCGTGTCCACCCAGGACAGGGGGTCAGGAGGAAGCTGAGGCACTCAGGACACACACAGATTAACCCAGCAGGCATCAGAGCAAGGGGTATTCGGCAAGAGCCTGGCCCTGCCTTCAAGGAGATCACAAGTGAATGAAGATATAACACAACGGGCTGGTGACAAGACAGCGTGGCAGCAAGCACCGAGAGCCATGCCCAGGGGTACCAGTCCAGGTCAGGGCACCTACAGCAGGAACCTTAATTCCTATTAGAACAGACTGGAATTAGGGTTAGAACAAAGCAGCGTCCCAATACGGCAAAGATTAAAAGAGCAGAGTTGAAGGTAATGAGGCATCAGTTCCCTTACCAGTGGCCCCTGGCAACAAGTTATGGCTGTTTGATTTTCTCTACAGACATAAGAGGCTATTTCCTATCCTGGATTTGTTGACTCTCTACCTCTCACTCAGCACTCCCCAAAATAACCTTTCTTGGAAGCAACACAGATCCTAACATGTTAAAACTAAAAAGAGACCTTGGTCTAATCTTCCTACTTTACAAGGGAGGAAACTGAGGCTAGGAGCAAAAAAAAAAAAAAGACTTCTCGGGGCCAGCCAGTGACTGAGGGGAGAAAGCCATGCTTCATCATTTGTTTTCACAGCCCCCCTGTTAGAACACTCCCCTCATTACGAGGTTCTTTTCACAGGGAACCCCAAAACCTTTCCCATTACCCCACCTGAAAACCAAACGACATTGCTGGTACAACTGGCACTCATTTGTGGCATGAGGCTAGTCCCCTTTCCTCCCTGTCAATCCTCATCTCTTAATTATAAAGTGAAAGTGGGCGTTGCCTAAAGCCCCAACCAGAGTTGGCAGTCTACTATAAAATGGGTTTTTTTGCTATTCCATTTGCACAGTTCACTGCTCAATGTGCATGGATGATGTTTTCCGACTACATACGAGGTCAGCAGAGCTTTTAGCCAACAAAAGGGACCGCTGTGGCAGGAATAAAGCGATTTCAGCACTTTAGACGAGCTTGATGCTTTGTTTTAAGGCCCAGGCACAGGTCTAACTCTGTAAGTTAACGAGTTCAAGGTGAACTGGGCAGCCTCGGTGATCGGCTCCCGGTACCACTGTATCCCCAAGTTCCTGAAGAGCGCCTGGTACCCGGGAGGCACTTGATAAATATTTGTGGGATGTGTTTTGAGGCCAACCTGCTTGCCATTTGCATTCTTTACTAATTATATCTAATAAATTTTATAGATTTACAAGTAATTTTATAAAGGATTGATCGTAACACAAATTGTTTCCTTGCTTGCTCTTGTACATTCTATGAGACTCCAAAAGGAGGTAGAAATGACAAATTCTGAAAAGCCTCACTACACATCTGATGCCAGAGTTATAGTGATAATCAGGTATTACTCCTTACAAATACACCTTCCCGTACCTGCCCAAAAGTGTTCACACCTGTCCACCCAGGAGACTACTCCATGCCCTTCTCCACCTCTTCTCCTCCTGTCCTTTTTGAGGGACTTCAAGTCTCAAACCTAGTACGAAAGTGGTTCCTCTAAAGCTCCCTCTCCTTCCCATCCCCCTCGCCTCCCCCCCCAGGGGGGGCCGTGTAACTTGGAAGTGTTTATTTTTACCATCTGTGTGTGAGTGTGACTGTGAGCCAAGCCAGCCCTGTGTTTAAGGCAAGGGGCCCCCACCCCCATCCTCCCGCCCTCCCCTTACTCTCTATATCCCACTTAAAAGTCCCCACGCCTCCTTCCCCTCCCCCACAGCTCTGCCCTCAACCACTCAGCCTCAGCTACCCCAGCTTCCCTGAAACTCCTTTGGAATCATGATCAAAGAATCGTCCACAGAAAGATCTCTTAAAATACACAAAGACTCTGTATGAAGGTGTTTCCCACGCCCACCTGCTTCTTGTCCACTCCCATCCCTCCAGGTACAGCCATCAGCTCTCAAATCTTCTCTGGGCAAGGGAACCAGACATTTGCTCCTTACTGCAGCACTTGTGAGAATAACTCTGCACTATGATCTATCCATATCATCGTGGGTCTCCCCTCTATGACCAGGAGCTCCTGAGGCTTGGAACTACATTTTATTTCTATCTTTAGTCCACAGTAGATTCTCAGCATTTTGTTCTGTTTTCAAAATAAAGTGGGAGTGTCAGGGCCAACCACTCTCAAACCCATTTCCAACTGTCTACCAGACAGCTCTGCCGACCTGTCCGTTACAGGCACTTCAGAAATCTCTAATTCTCCAAAACCAAAATCAAACTAATTACTCCCCCATCCCTCAACCTCTCCACTTCTGATTCCAGCCATATCAACTTGGCTTCTCAAAGCAGAAACTTCAAAATGTTCTTCAACCATGTTTTACTTCCTGGAGGTATTTCGGTGTCCGTTCCCTCCTCTTTCATCCTCACCGCCCCAGTCTCAGGTCAGACCGTAACTTCCAGCCCCCAGGGGGGTCTTCCTAAAACACACAGATCCTGCCACAGCCATGCCTGAAAACCCCAGACAACTTCCCCACGGCCTCCTGTTAAAGCCCTGACTTCTCAGGTGGCATGGAAGGCCTTTTGAGATCTGGCCCTAATCCCAGCTTCCCCCCATCCCACGCACCCCCCCATCCTGTCCATGTAATTTTCCACCCAGCTAGACCAGACTTACCTTAATTCCCTCGAACCTGCCTCATCCTCATGCCTCTCTGTGCACATGGCCAGAACCCTTTTCCCCTCGAGCCACAAACACCCACTTTCATCCTTCAAGGCCCATTCCCATGCAATTTTTGTGACACCTTCCCCAGGTAACAGCCCAGGCTGTTATTTTTATTTTATTTACACCAGCTTTCTTCTAAAATGGGCTGGAGGCAGCTTACAAATTAGGCACCCACTGCAACTAGATTTTATTTTAAGAGCAAGAGCATGGGCAAAGACAAGGGTCAAAAAAGAAGAGGCTGGGAGGTGGGGAGGATTCACACTCTCACCCCCAAGGTCTCATACCCATCTTAGAGGCAGACCGCGGATGGCCCTGATATGCCCGACGAGCTGGTTACTCCCCCGTGAGCTCACTGCCAGTAGGGGATGAGTGTGGCACTTCCAGTATTTTTTTGTAAATTGCTCTTTGTGCCGGACTGGGAAATTCCTAAGGGAATGCATAATCTCTGACTCATCTGTGTCCCGGGCATGTAGCAAGTGACTCAGCATGCGAGCCGTGCCCAGTTGTTGAATGAAAGTGATCATGGACAGGACAGGGAAATGGGTACTAGCGCTTACTGAGCTGCCTGCCAAACGCTAAGCATTTGAGAAAATATTAGTTATCCCCCACAAAAAACCCAGCTAAGAAACGGCAGAGCTAGGATTTGAACCCAAAAGTGTCTCTCTGAAGCAACTGCTCTTCCCACCTGGTATGCTGTTCCTTACCTCTGGCATCACTATAGACCCATATATGTCCCTGCTTCAAGGCCTGGTTTAAAGGACCCCCTTCTCCTAGAAGGCTTTCCCACTCACTCAGGAGAGAAGCGAGCCTGAGCCCAGCCCCTCACTTTCCACACACTTAAGCAAGAAATCATACCAAATCTGGAGAAGAAATGGTGAGTCCTGAAGAGTCCGTGCAGATATCCCCAGACTGAGGGGCAGCCTCCTCTCTCTGCTCTCTCCTGCCTTTCTTTTCCTTCCTCAAGGTCCAACCAAACCTTCCCAGTTTCTGCCCCATTCCAGGCTGAAACCCAAAATACTTTCCTCAGGCCTGCTGCTTCTCTACCCAAATGAACTGTGTTCAAAACGCATCCCTCCGTTACACGAGTGAGGCTTTGTAGTTCAAGCATTTTGTCAACTCTTAGCAGTCGGGTGGTCAGCATCCCAGTATCCTCAAAGACATTAAAAGAATTCTGGACATCCTGAGAAGAGACAATGGCATTTCAGGGGGCCAAATCACCTGGCCCCAAACTGACAGAATAATTTGGGGGTGGCCTGGGGGTGAGAAGAGACAACCTCTGCTCTTCCCTCCCTGGGACCCCCACCTCCAGGCAGACCGCCTAGGCTGTAAGGGCGGATGGAGTCCCAGGACCGTGAGCCCTGACCCCTTCCTCTACATCCTCTTCCAGAACTTCTGACTCCTTCCCATCCCCCCCCCACTCCTCCCCTGGTCTCCCTCTGGCCCCAGGCTCTCACAGTAGTCCTCAGTCCTCTCTCAGGAACTCCTGTTTATGAATGGGCATTCAACAGTTCCATCCATAACACAGCCATCCTATCTGGCAAGCGGAATCGCATCTCCCTGGCCCCATCTACCTCCAGTTTTAAATGTGTGACAACAGCGTGTCACCGAAATCTATCCTTGTATCCTGTAGCCACTCTCCCAAGTACCGCAGAAACATTTGAAATCTTAAATGTTACCACACCTAAGAAACACCCAATTTCCTGGGTGAGAACAGGGAGACCCAGTTCTTCAGTTTCCTACTCCTAAATAAAGATCATTCATGCAATTTAAGGTAGCTACCTCAAAACGCAGGTGTGATGATTTAATTAGATGATTCCTGCCAACTGCTTAGCACCTAGGACCTGGTACCTAACGAGTGCTCAAAATTTAGATACTTAATCTTTCTTTAACTCTCACAATAGTGGGGATAGTGGGGGTACGGGGGGGGGGCGTAGGTATGATACCATGTACCCCCCCTCCAACCCTCCACCTCCCCAGTTCCAGAAGCAGCAGGCGAGGCTCAAGCTGTGAGTAAAGAGGCCTCCCCAAGGTCGATCGCCAGGGATGGGATGCTTTGCCCTGGGCCCCCGTGGAGGGTCTCCTCGCATTGCACCCAGGCATGGGGCACAGGGGGGTCTCAAAGGAAACAAGTACAGGAAAGCGCCCAGCACAGTGCGCGGAACACAACAGGGTCCCCATGGGCCACTGGATTCCTCCCAAGTGCCTCCCCCGGCCCGGGGGTCCAGAGACCGCTCCTCCCCGCGGGGAGCGCCCCGGGGTGGCCCCAGGCCCGCGCCCCTGGGCTTTGTGCGCAGCAGGCCCGGCCCCACTCGCCGAGTCCCAGCGCGGCACGCGGAGGCGGGCGCCCCGGCCCCCCACCTACCCAGCGGGGGTGGTCGCGCCTCGACCCCGCAGCCCGCGTCCCGCCCGCGCCCCGGCCCGCCTCCCCGGAGCTTCCTACCTGCAGCGGCGGCGCGGCGGCCGCGGGACCGGGGGAGGGGCCGGCGAGGCGCGGGAGGCCGGCCGCGAGGGCCGCGGGCTAGGAGCGCCGGGTGGCGGCGGCGGCGCGCCCCCGGCCGGCCAGGCCCCGCCGCGCGCGCCGCGGCCACAAAGCCCCCAGCCGCCCCCGCCGCGGGTCGGTGGGCGCCGAGGAGGGCGGGAGCGCAGCCCCGCGCAGTCCCCACCTCCCCGAGCCGCGGCCGCTGGCCTCCCCGGGGGCTGGGGCGGGGCGCGGGGTGGCCCCCCGTCTCCCGCTGCCAGCCCGCGGCGTTCAGCCTCTCCCTCCCTGCCGGCATCCTTGAGCTCAGCCTTCTGGCCTCCAGTGGCCTACCTTCGCGGAGGAGCTCCTGAAGCGGCTGGGGAAACTGTGTTCCATTTCCACGAGAATGTCTGGGTCACAAGGGATTGAGACGGAACAAAAGCAGGGCTCTCTGCCCCGTGTGCACATCAGCCAATCTATGCCACCGAGGTTTCAAAGAGGGAAAAGAGTTTATTGCTAAGCTCAAAGCGAGAGATCAGATGGCCCATGGGACAAAAATCTGTCTCCCCAAGTCTAAGGAGTTTAGGTTTTTTTTATGGATTCAGATGAGGGGAGATGGACTTGTTACCATTAAAATATGAAGTATAAACAGGGCTGTGACAAGGCCAGAATAACCATTACGAAAGTGTGTACTGGGCTGAGACTTGTTGTCTGTCAGTAATTTTAGGCATTAATTTCTGCCTATTCTTACAACAAAGAAAGAAAAAACATTTATATAATGATTCAGTAATCTTAATGTCTCTTTTACAATTCCTCCCTTTTGTTTTTGTTCATTCCTCAATCTTGAGGAATAGCTGGGCCGCGGCCGTTCTAACTTCATGCTGAAAGGGGATATTGACATTATGGGACAGAGGAATGAAAGTGGTGGTTGTTCTGGAGAGATTGGTACCTCTGCGTTTTACTGTACAGGATGTATGGAGGTGTTTGGAGCCCAGCAGACATCACCATGAAATATTGAGCAAGCCAGAACCTGGAGAGAGCCAAGGAAGCCAAGAGATGAAAGCCAGCCCCAGAGAAGCGAAGTGAGGAACCCCCACAGGAAGAGGCTGAAAGCAACAGAGCCCAGGAGCAAGGGACCAGCAGTTGCCAGCCATGTGACTTCCCAGCTGACAGAGGTGTTACCTTCTTGAGTGAAGGTAACCTCTTGTTAGTGCCTTAATTTGAACACTTTCACTTCCTTAGAACTGAAAACGTGTAACTTATTAAATTCCCCTTTTGTAAAAGCCATTCCATTTCTGGTATATTGCATTCTGGCAGCTTACAAACAAACACATACAGTGTCAGAGACATTACATGCTGGAAGTCGTGGCCCATGGAGTCAGGTTAATTTACCCCTGAAAGTCATGTCCCACATGGGGGGGAGGTAGTAAATTGATTTGCAGAGGTTGGCTTGGAGAGAGGATAGAAAGAGGGAGGGGGGTGGTGAGGGGGAGAGAGAGAGATCACATTTGAGTAACAGAAATTTTCAGGGGGTGACTCTTAGGCATTATGTCATATTAGGCAGGGTTCATATATTTTAGAGTAACTTAGGAGCCCCTATTTATTGAGAAAATAGTGGAAATTCCCCAAATGTGGAAGTTTAATAGTTCCACGCTATCTTTTCCCAGTTCCTTACAGAATACTAAGATCTCATTCCCTATTCTAGGTTCTATGTCAAATAAAGCTGAATTAGGTTGTTTAAATGGACCAGACAGGTTAAAATAGGATCTGTGCTGCAGAAAATTTAAATTTTGGGCAAAATAAATATCTCTTCCTTTGGTCTCATGCAGAAGTTAAAGTTTTAAAATACAGACTACATCATCATTTGCCCTGTATTCTGACTCACCTTAGTCCTCACCAGATCAGCTTCACGCACATCTCTGATTGAAGGCTGATCTCTTTTTCAGCTTCTTTAACAGTTGCTCTATGGAGTAATGCTAACCTTCAGAGCTGGAGAATGCCAACTCTGAGTCTCAGGTGTCACACAGATACCCAAAGTTCCAGGGAATTAACAGATTATACACAATGAGCAAAGTATCTCAGAATTAAGAAATGAGCATTAAAGCTCAGGAATAAATGTGACTGCAGTAAGAGTTTACCATTTAGGCCCTAATTTTTTGATTCTTTATTTAATGACGGTAACATCAAAGTTTTAAAGTAAATAGAGGAGTTAATATGATTTTAAAAAGACATGATATGAAAAAAAAGACGTGATATTTTTAAAAGTGAGGAGGCATTGTCTAAAACAATTAAGGAAACTAATAGTCAAAATATATATTAATAAGTATACTGGTCTGATAAGACGTAGAATCTTTGTTAGCTAGGCAGATTATTCAGATGGTTAAAAACCTTATATAGCATCTCACTAAGAGCAAAGAAATAATCCAAGAAAATATTGTCATTTTAACAGAGCGAAAATTCTTGCTTTACATGAAGCTACATCTGATAAGAAAACTATTAAAAATCTTGTAGAACTATAAAATCTTAGCCAACCTTGACTACAACCAATAAAATCCACTCCCAACAAAACTTCTACAACGTTATATATCCATGTATTTTGTCCTACAGACTGCTGTTTCTCATTCTGTAACAATCGGTTATTTTACTTAAGGGGAAAAAGTACTCTCTTTTTCCTTAACAAAAACACTTCCTGCATACTTTACATATTTAAATTACCAAAAAAAAGTGTCTTGAAATCAATCTTCAAGCCAATATCCTACAAAACACACTTCTTCTTTTTGTTTGTTTTTTTTTCTTCTTTGTGAAAAATAACATATACAAAAAAGCAATAAATTTCAAAGCACATCACAACAATTAGTTGTAGAACAGATTTCAGAGTTTGGTATGGATTACAATTCCACAATTTTAGGTTTTTATTTCTAGCTGCTTTAAGATACTGGAGACTAAAAGAAATATCAATATAATGATTCAGCAATCATACTCGTTTGTTAAACCCTACTTTCTCTGTATAACTCCACCATCACCTTCGATCTTTCTCCCACTCTTTAGGGGCCTAATTTTCTTATAAGCCTTTTCCAAATGAAGGTATTTTCAGACATAAAAACATTTGACAGTTGGCTTATATTGGAGTCATTAATCACACGCCGTAGCAGTTTTTGTCCTATTTCAACTTTACACATTTACTAGGGTTATGTTAATTAATAGGTAGAACATAATTTGTATACTTGCCTCACTTCTCTTTTAAAGTCCCTTTTGTTGAAGATGAAGTTCTGACTTCTGGCTCATCACATGTACTTTTAGAGATGTATTAGAGCAAAGTAGTGTAACTGACAAGGAACTCTGGTCATTTCTATGACCTGTGACATTCTTCTAAGAATAACTAAAACCACGGCTAACATCATGCAGGACAGGATAGGACAGTGAGACCACTGTCAAATCTTAAGGAATTTTATACAATCTCTAAATATATGAATAGCGTTTTGCCCACATAAATTTATAACAGAAGGATAGAAAATCCCTCTTAATTATTGTAGTACCTCCCAAACACTTCCTATGTAATATATTAAACTCTTTGAGCACCTCACCTTTGCAAGGTAAAAGAACAAATCCATTGCAACCATTTGAAACAAAAGACACCCTTTAAGGTTTGATCTTGGGAGGGCAAAATGTCAAAAGTTGTCAGGTTTGAACTAACAACAGGGAAATGGGTTAAAGTGAAATGATAATCAGTTCCTTACTTAGCCAAAGTGACAACAAAAATTCTTCCAAAATAAAGAGTGATAAGATCTTTAAAACCTCAACAAGGATATCCTGATGTGGCATAGAATCTTTGTCTTCTAGACAGAATACTCAGATGGCTAAGAAAAACTTTTTATAATCTTTCATTAAAAGCAGACCAACAATCTGCATTATTTTAACAGAGAGAAAACTAAACTCCAGTGTTTTATGAATACACAGTTTGCCACAAATAGCTCATAAAATATTACAAACAAACCTATCAAATTTTTGGTCAGCATTGACTATGACAAACAGAATTCATGTTCACAACCCTTCTAGAACTTTCTGTATCCATTCAGGTTTTGTCTTACACAATAAAACTAGCCATTTGCAAAACTACACTCCCTTAGATAAGCTTATCAAATTTTAGTCAGCATTGACTATGACAAACAAAATTCACTTTGACGAAGTTCGAAAACTTTCCATATTCACCCAGACTTTGTCCTACACAGTTTTGAGGATGAAACCACACATCTTTCTTTAACAAAGCATGCCCTGTATACTTTGCTTTCCCACACGCCTTAAGTTCCCTAAAAGATCTTTGATACTCTCTATAAATACCCTACTAACATAATTATTTAAAAACTAGTTTGTCACACTAATAAATTAATTTCATTAATTTTTTACTTACATTTTCACCATCTTAAAGCTCTAATAGATATAATGCTCATTTTGTTATTAGGGATAAAACAACAACAACAACAACAAAAACCTCTTTGTTTTCATACTACCCTAAAATTGTGAACAACCTCAAAAGCCTCAACCTCCAGAAAATATACAATTGGTTAAGTTATCCTAAGCATAAATCCAGGAAAACTTTTCCATCACTCTCAAGGACATTTTCTCTTACTGAAATTTGGCAATTAGATATTATTCAATTATACCTATCCCAAAGTAATTGATATTTTAATAATAATTTGTTATTGCGGTTACTGTTGCAAAGATACCGTTGGAAAAAAAAATAATTCTAAATTGGGGAATTCTCTCAGAACAACCATGGCCTACTCCACAACATTTCCTCTGTGCCCACCATTTCTAATCTTCAGGCGCAGTAGGAAGAATTCTAAACCAAGCCCACTCTCTTTCCCCACCAATCTTTCCCCTATGGCTACCTTATTTGGTTCATTCATTTTCAGCCAAGGTTTAAGAGGCCCAAGGGCAGGGATCCTTGAGACAGAAAGAATTGGGGCAAAGTTTTAAATGAGGGTAGTGGGATTTCAGGCTCTGTGTTGGTTTGCAAGTTGCCGGAATGCGATATACCAGAACTGGAATGGCTTTAAAGAGGGGAATTCAATAAATTGCAAGTTTACAGTTCTAAGGAAGTGAAAATGTCCAGATTAAGGCACCAACAGTAGGTTACCTTCACTCAAGAAAGGCTGATACTGTCCAGAACAGCTCTGTCAGCTGGGAAGCCACATGACTAGCATCTGAAGGTCCCTTGCTCCTGGGCTCTGTTGCTTTCAGCCTCTGTTCCCGTGGGGGTTCCTCACTTTGCTTCTCTGGGGCAGACTTTCATCTCTTCATTTCCCTTGGCTCTCTCCAGGCTGTGACCTGTTTAACACTGCATGGTGATGTCTACTGGGCTTCAAGCAACTCCAAACATCCATGTCTCTGTTCTCTGAAGCAACTGTTCTCCAGATGTCTACATCTGTACTCTCTGTCAGCTCTGAGGCTTCTGTCATTTCTCCAAAATATTTCCTCTTTAAGAGGATTCCAGTAAACTAATAAAGACACACTTGGAATGGGTGGAGCCATATCTCCACGTAATCAAAAGATTACACCCACAATTGGGCATGTCACATCTCCTTGGAGATAGTCTAATCAAATGTTTCCACCCTGCGATATTGAAGCAGGATTGGAAGAAATGGCTGCCTCCACAAGATTGCATCAGGATTAAAACCAGGCTTTTCTGGGGTACATAATATTTTCAAACTGGCACAGACCCCTAAGGTGGCCTTGGTGTTGATAAGAGTTCCTGTGCCCTTCTTTTAATTGTTTCCAATTACTATATCTAATTCACCTAAAGCTGTGACTCATACAATTGAAATAGTCACTGCCATTTCCCAAGGAAGTCCTCTGGCAGCCCTCTGTTGCCTTAGGGAAATTCCAGGGGTTGGGGGGGCGATTGCTTTCTAATATCCAGGTTTGTTTACAGTGATCACATGTACCAAGGCTTTGAACCCTGGTGCCTAGTGGGTTTTTTCTTATTTATCCTTAAATAATTCAAACAGAGCTCTTTAAGAATTTTTTGTTAATTTGCTATTACCATCCAGAGGTTTGAAAACATACATGGAGCAAACAGATAGACACAAATAGGAAGTTAGTCACACAAAAAGCCAGGAACACAGAAACATACTTTTGAGAGGGACAAATAAAGGATTGAATATACATCATCTCATCCCATTTCTGTTCTTTTTTTGCAGAATAACTCTAATTGTAATATAGTGTTCTTTTCTAGACAGCCATTCTGAGGTCACTTCTCTTCTGATTATAAATCATATTGAGGCCAAACTGTGTTACAGAAATATACTATTTTTTTTGTTTTTTTCATAGGCTTATAACTAAAATCTTTCCAAGTTTTCAAAGTATCGCCCAAAGGGCTATATTGCTATATTCAAGAATGCTACTAGAATTAGAATTTCCCATGTTAAATAACTTCCATAATCAGTAGCCAACTAGAACAGTTGAGCCATACAAATGCAGTAACACACCAACTAACAAATTTAAACAGACACTTAACACTTGCTATATATTTAAGTATCATAGCAGTTAATAACTAGACTGAACACTCCGATTAACAATTAACATGCAATAAACACTTACTATACCTAAGTAATATACCAATTAACAGTTAAGCAGGCATCATACACTTGCCTAATTTCATTAAATACCAATTAACTGTTGGATTACTCATTTTCCAGGAGTATATTCAACAGATAAACTCAGATCAGGGCCTCGAATGATACAGAATGGCACCCAGAAAGCAGAAAGATGTTGAGTTCAGAGCAAGGCAGATCATTCTGGAAGCAGGATATGGGGCCTCATGCCCAGGCCCAGAGGGACTCGAGCCACCTACTAACTTTCCAGTCCACTTCTACCTTGATGACCCACTCGGCCAGTCAGATGTCTGGACTTGGAACTAGAAACTGTTTCTCTCTTTGAAGCTTTTTGAGGTGCCGAGGGTCTGCGGTGCTGGCAGATCAGAGGCTTTAGTCTACAGGTCACTAAGCCTCTAGACTAAAAGAGTATAGCAGTGCAAAAGGCTCAATTACTGTGTTTAGCTGACCTGCCAGGGGTCTAGAACTTTGGGCAATCAGACTCCTTGCTTCTTAGGAAACTTTTTCCTTTCTCGGGTTGCCAAATTGATACCAACAAATGTAGGGTTCTCTGCTGGATGTGCATGGCAGCCAATGCATGATTCAAAGAGAGAGAGTATATTGCTATGCATGAAGCAGGAGATCAGATGGCTTATCAGCCCCCAAAATTTAAATTTAATTTTAAATTAAATTTAGAAAATTTTCATTGAAAAAAAAAACTTGATGCTATGAGTCATATGAATCCTAGTAAAATTAAAATGAAAATGGAAAAAAAAATTGGAAAAGGCTTATCTGTTGTAAGGCCTAAAATTCCATGTGCCACCTTGACATCTTTGAACTTCATATGAAATCAAAGACCTAGCCATGTGTTCCCATGCTCTCACCAAACATGCCTCAAACCTGGTGGGAAAACCTCCCCACCTGGCTAGTTCTCCAATCTTCCAGACCAGCTACACTCAACCAGGTCCTTAATCTAATAGTTTCAGTTTCCTGCCAGACTGTGAGGTTGTTCAAACAAGCTTCTCACATCCCAAGGGTCCCTCTTGTTACTACAAAGCCTCTTGTTACAGCAAAGCATGTTTCCCACAGTCCCTGCTGGTTCACTCTGTTCCCATGGGCAGACCGTGTGTGTCTCTGTGTGGTGTGTGCTGTCCTCTCCCTCAGAGCTGAGAGTATGTGATGAATTAACAGTTGTCCATCTCATCTGTCCAGTGTCAAGGGTTGGGCCTTCAGCCATCCTCCTAACCCCAGGGCAGGACTCCCTACTTCACCAGTGTGGTAAACAAGACTTGGTTGAAACAATTGCACCACATGAAAGCTGACCAAGGCATGAAAGGGATGTGATAGGGTTGGTTCCACAAAGTATATTATCAACAAAAATTTGTGAATGATGGTATAATTCTGATTGATATTCATAAGTTCATAAACTTAGATTCAAAATGTCCTTGAGTCAAAAGAATAGCAGGGTCAAAACCCTGGCAATGAGAAAGTCTTGTTTTGTTAGCAGATGAATGGATTCATTAATTGATTTGCTTATGTTGAACCAACCTTGCATAGCAGGGATAAGTCCCATTGGCCATGATGTATAATTCTTTTAAAATGTTGTTGATGGGCGGCTGCCATGGCTCAGCAGGCAGAGCTCCGACCTGCCGTGCTGGAGGTCTGGAGTTCGATCCCTGGTGCCTCCTGCCCATATGCACATTTAAATAAATAAATAAATAAATAAAATAAAATGTTGTTGAATTTGGTTAGGTAGTATTTTGTTGAGGAATTTTGCATCAATATTCATAAGAGATATTGGTCTATAGTTTTCTTTTATTTTGGTATCCTTAACCAGCTTTAGTATGACGGTGGTGTTGGCCTTTGTTTTAGCTTTTAAATGCTGCCAGAATGCAATGTACCAAAATAGATTGGCTTTTATAAAGGGGATTTATTAAGTTACAAGTTTACAGTTCTAAGGCCTTAAAAATATCCAAACTAAGGTATCCAGAAAAAAATACCTTGGATCTGAAGAAAGGCCAATGTCTGTCATATGGGAAACCACGTGGCTTAGCATCTGCTGGGGCTGAAGATTTCTTCTCTTCAAGTTCTGGCTACTTCTTTGAGTCCTTGCTTAGCATTTAGGCTTTTTTCTGTCTGGATCTCCAAATGTCTGTATCTGTGTTAGCTTTAAACTGTTTTTCTCTCTGTGAATTCTCTTAAAGACTCCAGTAAACTAATTAAGACCCACGTTGAATGGGTGGAGTCACATCTCCATTTAATCAAGGGTCACACCCACAATTGGTTGTCTCACATCTCTATGGAAACAATCTAACCAAGAGGTCCCATTCTATAACAATGGGTCAGGATTAAAAGAACATGGTTGGGGTGGGCAATAGTGGCTCAGAGGTAAGAATTCTTGCCTGCTGAGCTGGAGACCCAGGTTCGATTCCTGGAGACTGCCCATGCCAAAAAAAAAAAAAAAAAAAGAACATGGCTGCCCTCACAAGATTGTTTTAGGAGTAAAGTGCATGGCTTTTTGGGGGGTACATAACAGTTTCAAACCAGCTCAGTCTTGTATAATGAGAGAGTGTTCCCTCCTCTTCAATTTTTTGTAATAATTTGAGCAGAAATGGAATTAAATCTCCTTGGACCATTTGGTAGAATTTCCCTGTGAAGTCTTCTGGTCCTGGGCTTTTCTTTGTTGGGAGATTCTTGATTACTGATTCAATCTCTTTCCTAGTCATTGCTTTGTTGAGATCTTCTATTTCTTTTTGAGTCAATATTAGAAGTTTTGTGTTTCTAAGAATTTTTCCAGTTCATTAGGTTGTCTAATTTATTGGTATACAGTTGTTCGTAGTATCCACTTATAGTCCTTCTTTATTTCAGCAGGGTGGGTGTTTATGTCTCCAATTTCATTTCTGATTTTCATTATTGTATTGTCTCTTTTTTCGCTCTTAGTTGAAAGATTTGTTGATTTACTGATCAAAGAATTAACTCTTAGTTTTGTTGAGTCTCTCTTTTTTTTTCTATTTCACTTACCTCTGTTCTAATCTTTGCTATTTCCTTCCTCGTGCTCACTTTGAATTTAGTTTGCAATTCTTTTTCTAGTTCTTCCAGTTTTGAGGTTAGAGCTCTGAATTGAAGTCTTTCTTCTTTTCTTAGAGCTATAAATTTCCCTCTCAGCTCCATCTTTGCTGCATCCCATAAGTTTAAATATGGTGTATTTTCATTCGTCTCAAGATGCCTCCTAATTTAGCTTCTGGTTCCTCTTTAATCCATTGGTTGTTTAAGACTATGTTGTTCAATTTCCACACATTACTGACTTTTCCCTTTCTCCTTCTATTATTGATTTCTAGGTACATTCCATTGTGGATAGAGGATGATTTCCATATTTTAAAAATTTAATGCAACTTGTTTTGTCACTCAACATATGGTCTGTCTTGGAGAACAATTCAAGTGCACTCAAGAAGAATGTGTGTTCTGTTTTCATTGGGTGCGGTGTTTTATATATGTTTGTTAGGTCTAGTTGGTTTAGTATATCATTCAATTCCTGTACTTCCTTCTTGATCTTCTGACTAGATATTTTATCCGTTTTGACAATGGTGTGTTAAAGTTTCCTATTATTAATGTGAACAGTCAATTTATCCCTTCAAATCTGTCGGTATTTGCTTCATATATTTTTGGGACTAGCTGTCAGTGCATATATATTTATAATTGTTACATCTTCCTGCTGAAATGTCCCTTTTATCAGTAGGTAAAGACCGTCTTTGTTCCTTGTGCTGGTTTGAAAGTATTATGTACCCCAGAAGACCCATGTTTTAATCTGATTGCATCTTGTGAGGCAGCCATTTCTTTTAATCCTGATTCAATACTATGGGTTGGAATCTTTTGATTAGATTATCTCCATGGAGATATCACACACTCAACTGTGGGTATTAACTTTTGATTAGATGGAGATATGACTGCATCCATTCCAGGTGGGTCTTGATTAGTTTGCTGGAATACTTTAAAAGAGGAACTATTTTGGAGAGAGCCAGAAATAATAGAGCTGTCAGAAACAACAGAACCAACAGGGCTGAGAGAGTCCACACAGCCAGAGATCTTTGGGGATGCAGAAGGAAGGTGCCCCCAGGAAAGACTTTTGAAATAAGGAGAGAAAACTAGGCGGTGTCACCATGAGACTTCCCAGCTGAGAGAGGTGTCCAGAACCCAAAGACTCCAGCAGATGCTAGCCACATGACTTCCCAAATGACAGAGCTGTTTCTGATTCATCGGTCTTTCTTGAGTGAGGGTAACCTCTTGTTAGTGCTTTAACTTGGACACTTTCACTTCCTTAGAACTGTAACCTTGTAATTTAGTAAATTCTCCTTTAAAAAAATCTGTTCCAGTTCTTGTATATTGCATTCCAGAAGCTTGCAAGTTAACACACCCCTCATGATTGTTTTTGACTTAAAGTTTGTTTTATCCTATATTAGTAAAGTTACCCCCACTCTCTTTTGATTACTACTTACATGGTATATTTTTTCCATCTTTTCACCCCCAACCCATCTGTATCTTTGCCTTTAAGGTGAGTCCCTTACAGACAGCATATAGTTGGTTCATGCTTTTTTACCTATTCTGTCAATTTCTGTTTTTAACTGCAAAGTTTAATCCATTTGCATTTAAAGTCACTACCAAAAATACTGGACTTTATTCTACCATTTTGCTACTTAGCCTTTCTAAATCTTATACCTTTTGTGCTGGTTTGAAAGGATGTATGTCCCCTAGAAAAGCCATGTTTTAATCTAAATCCCATTTCATAAAGGCAGAATAATCCCTATTCAATCCTGTATGTTTGAAATCTCACTGGAGATGTATCCCAATCAAGAGTGGTTGTTAAGATGGATTAGGGGAGATGTGTCTCGACACATTTGGGTGGGTTTTGATTAGTTTCTGAAGTCCTATAAAATAGGAAACATTTTGGAGAATAGGAGATTCAGAGAGAGCAGAGCAGAATGGCATAGCCACGAGAAGCAGAGTCCACCAGCCAGCAACCTTTGGAGATGAAGAAGGAAAATGCCTCCTAGGGAGCTTCATGAAACAGGAAGCCAGGAGAAGAAGCTAACAGATGATACTATGTTCACCAGGTGCCTTTTCAGATGAGAGAGAAACTTTGTGTTTACCATGTGCCCTTCCACTTGAGAGAGAAACCCTGAACTTCATCAGCCTTCTTGAACCAATGTATCTTTCCTTGGATGCCTTTGATTGGTCATTTCTATAGACTTGTTTTAACTGGGACATTTTCTTGGCTTAGAACTGTAAACTAGTGACTTATTAAATTCCCCTTTTTAAAAGACATTCCGTTTCTGGTATATTGCATTCTGGCAGCCAGCAAACTAGAACACCGTTCTTGTCCCTCACTTCTCTTAAAACTTACTTTTATATTCATTTGCTTTTTTGCGTTGTACTATATTAAGGAACTTCTCATTTTTATCTGGATATATTTTTCATCTATTTTCTTTGTGGTTACCCTGGGGTTAAGATTTAACATCCTAAATATATAACAATCATATTGGTTTGGTTCCAATTTAACTTCAATAGTATGTACATATACTTTACCTATACCCCTCTTTTCACCCCCTCTACTTTTTTATATTTGCTACCACTTATACATTTGTATATTGTATGTTCAAAAGCCTAAATTTATCATTACTATTTATGCACCTGTAGGAAATAAGAAGTGGAGTTACATAACAAACAATACAATACAATTATACTGGCATTTATAATACCCAAATGGTTATCTTTACCACAGATATTTTATTTCTTTTTTAATGCAATTTTATTGAGATATATTCACATACCATATAATCATCCAAAGTATGCAATCAGTACTTCACAGTATCATCATATAGCTGTGCATTCATCATGACAATAGTTTTTGTTTTTTTTTTTTAAAGAAAGTAACCTCTACCATTCTAATTCACATTTAAATCTAATGTTTTTAAAATATATATTTATTTTATTGATATTTATTATATATTTACATACCATGTAATCATCTAAAGTGTACAATCAATGGTTCACAATATCATCATATAGCTGTGCATTTATCATCACAATCAACTTTTCTTTTCTTTCTTGTGAAAAATAACATATATATGAAAAATGCAATAAATTTCAAAGCCCAGCACAACAATTAGTTGCAGAACAGATTTCAGAGTTTGGTATGGGTTACAATTCCACAATTTTAGGTTTTTACTTCTAGCTGCTCTAAGATACTGGAGACTAAAAGAAGTATCAATTTAATGATTCAGTAATCACATTCATTTGCTAAACCCTACCCTAACTCTACCACACCTCTGATCTTTCAGTCCCACTCTTCAGGGATAATTGGGCTATGGCCATTCCAACTATTTCATGATGGGGTAGGGAGATGGAACTTGCTGATGTCCTGGAGAGGCTGGACCCTCTAGTTTCATAACTTATCTGGTCCAGGGACCCATCTGGAGGTTGTAGGTTTCTGGAAAGTTGCTCTAATGCATGGAACCTTTGTAGAATCTTATATATTGCCCTAGATGTTCTTTAGGATTGGCTGGAATGGTCCTGGTTGGGGGTTGGCAAGTTATTATAGGTAGAAATGTCTAACTGAAGCTTGTGTAATAGTGACCTCTAGAGTAACTTCTTGACTGTATTTGAATTCTCTCAGGCACTGATACCTTATTTGTTACACTTCTTTTCCCTCTTTTGGTCAGG
>PVIY010015850.1:0-52955 GCA_004026745.1 Myrmecophaga tridactyla | reverse complement strand
CTAAGCGACTTCTGACTTGCCCGATTTCGCGTGAGCTGGGGGCTATTTTTCGTAATCAGAATTTGTTTATTAATGCCGCAATTGGCACTTGGTTGGACTCAATCCCTGCTACTGTTTCCTTACTCTCCGCGAATCCGCCTATGGGGGAGGTGCGCCGGCCGCCGCGGCTTTGGGGAACTCACAGATCGGCGAGTGCGCGAGTGCGGTCGTTTGGATTCAATTTCTGCTAATGTTTCCTTTCTCTCTGCGGAGCCGCCTATGGGGGAGGGGACGGCGGGCGCCGGCCGCCGGCCGCCGCGGCTTTGGGGAACTCAGATCGGGCGAGTGCGCGAGTGCGGTCGTTTGGATTCAATTTCTGCTACTGTTTCCTTTCTGTTACTATGGTTTCATCTCTATTTGGTTCCTTTTCATAATTTCCATCTCTTTCTTGATATTCTCTTTTGTTCATCTTTCATTTTCCTAATGTTCTTTAGTTCTTTATTGATGTTTTCCTTCAGCATTCTAAGCATACTTAGAACCATGTTTTAAAGTCTTTGTCTGATATGTCTCAAGTATGATCTTCTTTGTTGAGGACAGTCCACCTATCAGGAAAGTTGGCCCAAGGAGAATCCAAGTTACAGGATCCTCCCTGTTTTCTGGGCCTGTGCTATGTCCTGGGTCTGTGCTTGTTAGTGACTTAAGGTATTCCCTTACTTACAGGCGTTTGAATGTTTCCTTTCCAGGAAACAGATCTTCTTCTCCTGGGTGTTCTGCAGCAGGACTTAAAACAGGTAAGGCAGCAGGACTTAAAACAGGTAAGCCTTTGCCCAGACAACTGTCCTCAATTTTTTCTTACACTCCTTTTGATTTCAAAAGCTGCTTTCGCCTGGAGGGGAAAATTCTGTTGGGGGCCAGGAAGGCAAACCTGAGCAAGTTGATCTTTTCTAGTCAGAACATTTTAAGGCCAGAGACCCACAAAGAGAGCACTGGCTGGCTCCAAACTGTCCTTGGCAAGGGGTGAGGAAGGGAGCTTCTTAAACAGTGTTTTTAGTTCTCTCACTGCTAAAACAAATACCATGAATAGGTTGGCTTAAATAGCTGGAATTTATCAGCTCCACAGTTTTGAGGCTAGAAGAATTTCAAACCAAAGAATCATCAAGACAATGCTTTCTGCCCAAAGACTGGCGTTCTAGAACTTGCTGCCCATGATCCTTGGCTCCTCTGTCACGCAGCAATGCACATGGCAGTGTCTGCTGGTGTCTTCCTTCTTTTCCAAGTTCTGCTGACCTTCAGCTTCTTGCTTCCTGTGGCTTTCTCTCTATCTGAATTTCATTCTGCTTATAAAAGACTCCAGTAATAGGATTAAGACCCATCCTGATTGCGTTGGGTCACATCTTAATTGAAATGGCCTCACCAAAAGGTTCTGCTTATATGGGTTCACACCCACAGGAATGGATTCAGTTTAAGAACATTCTGTTTTCTGAGGTACAAACCTCCCAACCACCACACACGGCTCCCAAAAATGTACTTTCTTGTCTTGGCACTTGCCCAGCAAATTTAGCCCCTCAACTGTCCTCTGCCGCTCTGAGGAAGTACACATTAAGTTTCCTTGACCACTTTTGCTGAGGGCAGACTGGAAGAATGGCTGCACTCAAAAACAAGAAAGACCAGAAATCTGAAATACTCAGAAAGTACATAGGAAAGTTACAAAAGGGGACAACTGAATGTCTACAATCATTACAAGATTCAACAGTAATCAGAAAAATATAAATTCAATCAACACTGAAATAACGCTTTACATCAGCATCAAAATGGCAAAAATCTAGACAGCTAAATCCTAACAAATATTGGCAAAAGCACAAGGAAATGAGTAGTCATATGTGTTGCTGGTGGATGTAAAAACTAATGCAAACATTCTAAAAAACAATGAAGCTGTACTTTGTGAAATTAAATTATATACGTGCCCTAAGATCCAACAGTTCTACTCCCTAGGATTATATTCTCAGAGAAATTCATGCAAAGGTCAATAAGAAGTCATGTAAAAGGCTTTATCATGGTTTTATTTGTGGTAGTGGGCACTGGAACAAACCTATGTATCCACCAACTTGGAAATGGATAATTAAAATACAGTGAATGCATACATACTATGAAGTAACAAAAACAACTAACTAATGTACATTAACAACATGGATACATCCTTAAAACACCACATCAAGTAGAAAGGGAAAAAAGCAAAGTACATAAATCACATTTCATAAATTAACTCTTTAACCCTCCCAACAACCCAATCACCCAAGTACTATTATTATACTCATTTTACAGATGAGGAAACCACATCTCAAAAATCACTACATATCTTACCTATAGGCATACAGCTAGTAACTGGTGGAGTAAAAAACAGAGTAAGAAGTAAAGAACAGGATCACAAGTTAAAAAACACACAAAATAACATTTCATAATTTACATACATTGATACATACTTAAGAACATACATATAGCATATTAGAGTAGGAGGCTAAGGAAAGAGAAGAAATAAGAGTAGGGACTGGGAATGAAGGGGAAGAAAAGAAGAACAATAAAATAAGGAGTGCACCCTCATAATGTCCAATGATTATATATATATACACACACACTATGAACTGAACACAATGGTTACTTAACTTCATACCCTTAAGTGGAATAAATGAGGGAATGCCAGAAAGCCGGGATTCATTGTTGGTATTTCCCTCTCGCTTTCCCTGCTTCTACTAAATCTAACTGCTTACCAAATTTTGCCTAATCTACTCCAAATATCCACTTATACTTTCTGGGCCAAGTCAGGAATACCACAAGGCTTTCTCACCAGTTGCCCACCCTCAAGTCCTACCTTCCTCTGATCCATTCACCATTAATTTGATCCAGACACTCCCTGCCTACTTTACTCCAGCAGCTTGTCATTACTCTTGAGAAGTCCAAAATCCTTACAAAAAGAACAAAAACTGCCTACTCCTACCCTGCCTTATGTTTTCTTTTATACAATATCCCCTTCCTCACTGTATTCCAGCCACACTGATTTCCTTTCAATTCCTCATACCTGCCAAATTCCTTCCCACCTCAGAGTCTGCCCTTGGCTGGGTCTTTTATATGTCAGGTCTCAGTTGAAATGTCACTTCTTCAGGGACGTTTTCTCTGATACCAGCCTGGTATGCCAGTTTGAAACTATTATGTGCCTCAGAAAAGCCATGTTTTAATCCTGATCCAACCTTGTGGGGCCAGACCTATTGCTTAGGGTGAGAAACTCTGGACTGTTTCCATGGAGATGTGGGTGTGGAGACACACCCAGCTGTGGATGTGGCATCTTGACTAGATGGAGATGTGATTCTGCCCATTCAAGGCGGGTCTTAATTAGTTTACTAGAGTCCTTTAAAAAGGGAAACATTTTGGAGAAACCTCAGATGCAGATGCTTGAAGAACAGTTGCTTCAGAGCTGACAAAGACATGGATGTACAGAGATGCCTGGAGCGCTGGTGGAGAGAATAGATGTCTAGACACGGGCAGAGCCCTGCAGACTTCGCCATGTGCCTTCCCTTGAGATGCTAAGCAAGCCACAACCCAGAGAGAGCCAAGGGAAGCCAAGAGATGAAAACCAGCCCCAGAGAAGCAAAGTGAGGAACCTCCACAGGAAACAGAGGTTGAAAACAATGGAGCCCAGGAGCAAGGGATCACCAGAAGCCAACCACGTGCGTTCCCAGCTGAAGAGGGGTTCCAAACAGCATCAGCCTTTCTTGAGTGAAGGCAGTCTCTTGTTGGTGTCTTAATTTTCATGGGCTTAGAACTGTAAACTTATAACATAGTAAATTCCCTTTATAAAAGCCATCCCATTTCTGGCATATTGCATTCCAGTAGCCTTAGCAAACCAATACACTACGTTAGTTCTCTCTGTTAATGTATTTTTCTGTTATTGCATTTATCAACATCATAATAAGTTATTTCAATAAATATCTGCTTACTATCTGCCTACCTAAGATTATAAATTCCAAGAGGACAAGGAATGTTTCTATTATTCACTACTTTATCCTCTATACCTAACACAGCATCCAGCAAATAAAAAGTTTTATTTATATTAGTAATTATTTGAAAACCATAAAATAATATCAATCTTATTTATTAAAAATAGCTTTAAAATACTTGTGCTGGTTTGAAAGGATGTATGTACCTTAGAAAAGCCATGTTTTAATCCTAATCCTACTTTGTAATGGCAACCGTTTCTTCTAACCCCTATTCAGTACTGTATGTTTGAAACTGTAATTAAATCATCTCCCTAGAGATGTGATTTAGGGAGTCACATCTCGATGTGATCTTGATGTGATTTAATCAAGAGCAGTTGTTTAGCTGGATTAGGTAGAGGCGTGTCTCCATCCATTTGGGTGTTCTTGATTAGTTTAGTGGAATCCTATAAAAGAGGAAACTTTGGAGAAAGAGAGATTCAGAGCGAGCAGAGCAGAATGACATAGCCACGAGAAGCAGAGTCCACCAGCAACCTTTGGAGATGAAGAGGGAAAATGCCTCCTGGGGAGCTTCATGAAACAGGAAGCCATGAGAAGAAGCTAGCAGATGATGCCGTGTTCGCCATGTGCCCTTCCACTTGAGAGAGGAACCCTGACAGTGTTCACCATGTGCCTTCTCAATTGAGAGGAAACTCTGAACTTCATTGGCCTCCTTGAACCAAGGTATCATTCCCTGGATGCCTTTGATTGGACATTTCTATAGACTTGTTTTAATTGGGATATTTTCTTGGCCTTTGAACTGTAGACTAGCAACTTATTAAATTCCCCTTTTTAAAAAGCCATTTTGTTTCTGCTATATTGCATTCTGGCAGCTAGCAAACTAGAGTAATACCTGATGCTATATTTTAAGTGAATAAACAGAATCCTTGATTTCTCGCTCCAAAAATAATGCTTTTGTCCTATGAATTCTATTTGTGTTTTTTATGTCAGTGACTATCTACATTAAAAGTTCTGAGAATAACTAACATCAATCTTCTCAAAAGCTCTTATCTTTCTCAAACTTAAGGGGAGTTTGTTCTCAAAGTGCTCAGAGTTTTCTCAACTCAATAATACACAAACTTCATAAGGCAGTAAGGAGTCCTATACAAAGCAGTACACAGAAATACTTTAGTCAAAATTCCCCTTTTCTATTATATTTAAGTAACATTTTTTTTCAATCAAAAAAACTTAAGGGAAGAAAATGTTAGTACCTATACTAACTCTAAATCTAAAAACAGGATGCCACAAAGGCAAAGACTTGAAAGAACCCATTATTAAACTCATCAAATATTTAATGCTTGAATACTTCACCACCAGGTGGCAGATCCACACAACTTTCTAGAAATGCTCTTAAAAACCCTAAGAAGTTAGTCCAATTAGAAGGAATTTTAGGAAAAGTTAAATAATTTTAAGCATATTTAAACCCAAGCCAGTTAACCACAATCTCAATATAACTGGTTCTCAAATTGTTATACTTTTATTTAATGGTAAATTTGTCTTCAGGTCATGCAGAAGATCCAATTATCTTTAAAGAACATTAAAATACAGTACAAAATGTGGTTATCCAAAGTCCAGTCATTTAAAATCTTCAGCTATATAACACAGCTATGAATCCAAAAGCAAAGAAAGAGGCAAAGGAAGAAAAAGACATAGGAGAGACACAAGAAGAAAGGAGAGAAGGAACACCAACCAAACCAAGGATTTGCTACTTGCCAAAGCCCAAGTTATAACAATCCCAAACAATGAGTGACATTTTTGTATTTTCATCAAAATATTCTAATTGATAAGAGAAAGACTTTAATCTCGTTAATTATTAACCAAGAAACTGACTTTTCAAAATTCTTCAATAAAAGTTTAAAAATTTTTTAAATGTATTATTAAATTTCAAGATGAAATACACACACAGTATGTTGGGATACTCCCAATAACATTTAAAAAATACAGTTATTTTTAAATGTTATGGGGAATACTATTGGCAATGTAACCTTTAAATCTAAAGAGAGCACTCTACCTGTCCCTCCTGGCTTCAGCACATCCTCCCCTCCACTACTCCTTCTTCAGTCCTACTCCAACTCACCCCTACCCCCACCTTTCTGGCCCACATTTACAGGAGAAAAACCACAGCACCTGCTCTCAGAAAGAGACCCCTAGACTCTACACAAACCACTTACTATCTCAGCCTCCTCACTAATTCTTCCTTCTTGCTATCCTTCAATCTACTCACCAATCCTACCTCAGTGCCAATAAGAAATCATCACCCAAACTTATCTGAGTTTTGTGGGATTTGAAGCATACATAATCTGGGGGTCCACACCAAGAAAAAGAATCTCAATTTTGCAAATTTTACAAAAATATGACTGTTTCAGTTTATAAGCTGCTGGAATGTGATATACCAGAACTGGAACAGCCTTAAAAAAGGGCAATATAATGAGTTACAAGTTTGCAGTTCTAAGCCTAAAAAAAGTCCAAACTAAGGCATCCAGGGACAGATACATTAATTAAAGATAGGCCAATGGATCTGCAATAGAGCAGTCACGTGGCTGGCATCTGGTGGTCCCTCGCTCCTGGGCTCCATTGCTTTCAGCCTCTGTTCCTGTCGGGGTTCCTCATTTTGCTTCTCCAGTACCAAAATTTGTGTTAGCTCTGCTGTTAAGTTTCTGTCGGCTTGGTTGTTTCTGAGGTTTCTCCAAAATGTTTCCCCTTTTAAAGACTCTAGTAAACTAAACAAGACCCATCTGGAACAGGTGGAGTCACATCTCCATCTAACCAAAGGGCCACACCCACAACTGGGTGTGTCACGTGTCTGTGGCAATAATTTGATCAGAAGTTTCCATCTTACAGTACTGAATCAAGATGAAAAGAAATGGCTGTCCCCACAAGATAAGATCAGGATTAAAACATGGATTTTCTGGGAATATGTAATAGATCCAAACGGGCACAATGACTATTGAACACATTGCTAAAGCCTCCCTGGAGCACTGGAAGGGAGGGCATGGAAGTGAGGAGGGAACCAAAGCCTAGAGCTTAAGAGGAAACCTCCTCTGCTAGGAACACATGCTGGGGGAAAACAGGCCTCTAAACTCAGTTTGTTAAATAAAACAATCAGTACAACAATTCCTTTCAATAAAAGTAAAAACAATGGTGAGAAAGTTACAGTTCAGAGTTACTTAAGAACAAAATGGCTAAGTAACTGTCTAATGATTACAAGAGAACTAAGCATAGAGAAGGAAAAAAAGCAAACAGAACCAAAAGGAGAAAAGCACATGCTCATTTACTTCTTTTCTATCCATGAAACACAGGGGTCTCCTGTGTTTTTCCCCTATGGGTACTTAATCACATAACATGGCAGCAGAAAACTCTTACTTTTCTTCCTTGTCAGAAAAACTAAAAAAAAAAAAAAAAAAGAAGAAGAAAAATCAATTCTCAACTTTGCTTTGGGGTATTTTTCTTTCAATTATTCATCATACATTCAATCATTCTATAGTTCAAAGCCCCTTACACTTAGAAGAAAGTTGCCAAATCTCTCATACCTTCCTCTAACAGAAACTGTTTTCATATATCCAAAGGTCTCAGCAGCTCATCTGAGTGAACAAAAACACAAATACTCATTTCCTAATAACTTCCTGAATATTTTATTATCGTTTCCTCCCAGGAAATTTATCGCCCCATGTAGCTCCAACACTAACAGCCCATTTTTTTGAAGGGAAATTATTCAAGAATACCAGAAGCTCATAGAAAACATTACCTCCAATAGGTTATTGTTTTAGCACATGCCTGAAAAAAAAATAAATGAGTTGAAATACATATGACTTTCATAACAAATACGCAGGAAAATACTACCCCAAAGCAAAGAGAGATATTTAAAATTAAAATGTCTTCACATGCTAAATGATGAAATGGAGAAAAAAAAACATTGTATATTTATTAAAAATGGATAAGATCCCCTCTGCATTTCATCTATATGTAAATTATACTTCAACAAAAATTAAAAATTAAAAAAAAGTCATCCAAGAATAAGAGTGGGTAATTCTACCCATTAAAAAACAATTACTTCCCAGACCATGCACCAAAAAAAAAAAAAAAAAAAATTTACTGGTACTCTTATATAACCAAAAGTTATAGAAACTACCATGTATGTTTTAACTCTAGGATATTTTTTAATATATCATTTGTATTCCTATGGTCACAATTTCAGGCTTATCGAATCAAAATGCATACAATCATGTCAAGCTTTTGACTATAAAACCTCTGTTCTTTGGAGCAAGATTTGGGGCAGTAAATAACTAGTTACAGTAAGTCCCCAAAGCAAAATCCAGCTAGGCACTTTTTGCTATATACAACTCTGAACAATTTAAGAGGTTCTTTTCTTTTTCGTTGGAACAGAGGAAGTAGGTTTGACTAAACAAAGGCAATGAGAACAAACGCACTTTAGAGAGGGAAGAAGCCAGCATTCCAGGTGGGAACAGCCATACTGTTCAGTATATTGTAATTAAGCAAGCTGGTTAAGAGCCTGGCCTGCTTCCAAATTCCGCTTGTCACTTACTAGGTATATGACCACAGATAAAAGAGCTTATGACATGCAAACACTGAGGAAGCCTTTGGCACACTGGAAGTCCTTAACACGTAAGACCAAAATTAATTCCTCCTCTGGTTCCTAGTGTCTGATGAAGAACATTCCCCTCACCAGCTCATCTACCCCAGATTACGTAGGGGAAAAGTACTCGAAACAAAACGACAAAAGACAGAAACTCTCCTCTCAGAAAAGAGAACAATTACTTAGGTCAGACAGCCACCTAAGTAATGTAATTATGATAACAGTCACATGCAAACACACACTACACACTTTCTACATGCCAGGCACTGTGTGCGTTCCATATCTCACTTAATCTAATCCTTAATACAGAAATACAAAGTATTTAGTATCCCTATTTTATGCGTGAGAAAATTGAGGCAAGGGGCACTAATCCACGTGCCTAAGGTCCCAAAGCACTGCTAGGGGTAGGTATGAGGAAGAGATCTGCAGAAAGACACAAAGAAGATACAACTGCATCTTAACACAGGAGAATCATAGGACACCTAATATATCTACATGACCAGCAGCCATCCACACTATACCTTAACCACAGTGCCCTTAAAAACATCCTAAGAACCCCTTCCTGTGTAATGGACTTATTTTGCAGGAATGCAGGAGACACTGCCATTTATTTCCTAAATTAAGCAGGGCCCTTGGTGGAGTGGGTGGAGAGCCGTGATAGGAACCCAACTGCCTACACTGCTGCTCCTCAACCATGCTTGGAGACATCAGTGTGAAAAACTGCAACAAATCTCAGCTGATAAAATCTAGGAACACTTGGGAACACAAGTATCACTTCTGCTGTTACAGCAACACAAGTGAATACAGTATATCACAGAACCCAATCTGAAATCTCATTATCATTCTCCCTCCCTCTCCTGCAGGGACTGACAAACTTATTTGAGCAGGGAACAATCTTGATTGTTGCTCATGATAAAATTATTAACCCCTAGACTAGAAGAACAATGGACCATGAAATACCAATTTGGTAAACAGCTTAGACTCAGCCAACTGCTCCAATTCACTGCACACACCATTGTCATATCAAGCTTCACGTCATCCAAACTCAAAATAAATGACTTTCTGTTGCCTCTATCATCAATGCTTTCCTACTCTAGGCCTTTGCTTATTACATTTCTCTCTGCCCTTCCCAACTCAACAGGTCCACATCACGTACTTAGCCTGTGCCACATACTGCACAACTCCTGGGGCACCATTTGTACCACAGTCTGCATGGCTGGCATCCCAAGCTGTGCAGTGCACAGCCTGTGTCACTGCATGCAACCTGTACTCAGCCTCCACAATCCAGCTCACATTCTATCATTCCCGTAAAACATTCCCTGGGTTACCCTGTCAGGAAGTAACTTCTCTATTTTTGGAATCCCTGAAGCACTCAACACCTCTTTTACAGCATACATCACTTCTTACACAGCATTATGATGTTTTTAAACATGGTATGCCCTTTATTAGACTGTTAACTCCTATTTCTCCTATCTCCCGATACCTAGCACAGTGCCTTGCACATAATACCTATTCAATGAATGCTTGTTGAATGAATAAATGAGGCTGACAGTTCACTTCCTATTACAGATCATAATTAGTTTTTACTAAACACAGTAAAATATAGTGGACTTTGCCCTCACGGAACACAAACTATTTGAAGTGCCAAAAACTACATCTTAAATCAGAAAAAGTCACCAAGCTATACAGCAGAGCTTCATTTACACAAGCTTCCTTGTACTTACTTGTTTATAAGTCCTTCTCTGTGAAACAAGCCTTTATACTGCCAAAAACTGAGGGTGCAGAACATAACTAGTTTAATTTGTGTTTAAAAAATGCAGCCAATTTAACCCTAGTTAAAATAGCTTAAAAATGTGGCTCAAAACTGCTACGTTCTTATAAGATATCACCTATCGTGGAGAGTTTTCCCCTTAATAATAACAAACAAGTTCATGTTTCTGAACTTTTTCTGATAACACAGTTCTTTCCGAAATAATGCCTCAGCTCCTACAGTATTTCCTGAAGAGAGTACCAGGACTAAGAACACAGTTGTCCTATAAATCAAAACATGAGCCTTCTAAACCCCAGGATTTAGATGAGCAGTAATGCTGTGGAGAGAGAGGAAAGGAAGAGATAAGGAGGTGGCCAAAGAAATGGCAAAATAAAAGTGAGAGAGGTCAAGTTTGCCTCAAGAGAAAACCTCAGTTACCAAAATGAAGGGACTACTTTGGGGTTTGAAGAAGATGGTGGGGAGGTGCTGAGGTCAGGAGCTTGGAAACACAAGCATCCAGAATGAAGGTCACCTTCTGCACTGAGCTCCCAGGCCTTTTCCCGCTGCCATAGCCCTCCCCTATGCCTGGCTGTCAGCACCAACTACCCAGTCAACAGATACCGACAGCAGCTACATCCCCACTACTACTCCAGGCACTGGGTAAAAACAATAATGAGCGTTCATTTAGGACAGCAGACAAATAACAAGTGATATTGTTATTTAACTTCTTTAGGCCCTTTAACCCCAACTCCCAAATCAGGTTGTAAACCTTGCGAAGACATCATCTCTCAAAGGTTACAAACACCTTGAGAGCAGGGTAAATATAATAAATGCCATTATTTTCACAGCCTCTTATATCTAGATATATTACAGGATCTGTTTCTATACCCATGGTGCTGTGGATTAAAATGAAAATATTCACCATGACCATTTGCAGGCAACGTTATACCATCACAAACCAAAAACAGCTAAAAGGGAGACCAGAGCTGTACCTAAATTACTGGTTCTTCCAACCTCTCGTAAGTTCACCAGAAGCAACATCACTTCACCAATTCTCTCCCCAGATTTCTACCCCTTCCTTTCACACTAAACCACCCCTGCAATTAGTGAAAATATGGCTAATTTCAATTTACAAGAGAATGTGGCAGAGTGCCAGTTTCATCTCAAGTAATGTGCAACCTACTAAAGTGATTCAACCTCTGTGGACCAGAGCGGAGGGAAAGGATTGTGTAACCAGACGATCTTGAAGGTCCCTTTCCAGCTAAAAACACATCCAAGGATTCACCAGTTCCCACAAGCACACACGTAGCAATAAAATAATTTTACAATAGGTCAACACTGTTCAACTCAATTGGGTAGACTGATGACGTGACACTATATGACAGAAAAGAGACCATCAACAGGTTCTATCTTCACATGAACAGTTTACACTGAGAAACACTGTTCAATCATCTCTATCATATTGGCAATAATCATCAATATATACTTCCAAACATAAGAGTTCACCCATCCAAATCTGTTCCCACTTCCAAAAACACAACTGAAGACACCCAGGAAGATGGTGGACTGAGGTAGGCTAGATTCACCTCTTGCTCTGTAGAACAAGATACAGACAGGAAAAAAAAAACGGGACTGCAGTTCCAGGGGTGAGTGATCAAAGAGGCTTCACAGAGAGAAAAGAGGTGGGGCGATCAGGACAGGAAGACAGGGTGGGTCTGACTGACCGTGACCCCCACTGGGGGCACACAGCAGCATGGGGGGAAGTGCGGATCTGAGGGAACTGACCATCGTTCTGCTCCAGTGAGCCCCAGCTGCTGGCTGGGGAAACCTCCTTGCACAGCTCCGCAGCCAGCAGCACCCATGAGGAGACCAGAAGTGTGGCTAGTCATTCACCACAAAAAGACGAGCCCTCGGGCACTGGGAGAGTCACCTGGCCAGGCACTGCTAACGGTGGTCCAAATGGGTGCAGTGAATGATGGATGCACCAAGTGCTGCAATCGGCTTCCCTGTCCTACCATTACACAAGCCATCTTCCCAGGCAGCTGCTGCAGTCAGGGAGGGGCGGGCTTGAGGGAGGAGGTGCCTCAGGAGCACCACCTGTTGGGAAGAAGCAGTAAGTGCAGTCTGGCAAACTCCCTATCTGCTTAAGTTTTCTTTTTTTTAATATATTTTTTCTTTATTTTTTATAAGTAATAATATTGTTTTGAAAAGTTTATTTATATACATTTTTACATATTCAAATTTTATTGATTTTTAAATTTTCTCTCCCTTCTGTGGGCATCAGTCTGAGTTCATTCCCACTATATCAGGGCTGTCTCCTCCTGACTTAGGGGGCTACTACTGCTAAGGTTAAACCAAGTACATAGAAAATTTCAGACAAGTGAAGGAAACCAACTTGCAAAATAACCTCATGAAGATAAACAAATATCCTGAGCACAACAGAAAATCACAAGCCATGTGACAATCCAGGCAGAAATGGCCCAGCCAAATGACCTAATCAAAAATCAGAGGGGACACAGAATACAGAACAACTACTCAAGGATATCTACAACGAAATAAAGGATGTTAGATGAGCATAAGGAATTCAAAAGATTAAAGTAAAAATGGTAGTTCTCACAGAGATTAAGGATACAGTAGACCAAATGAGAAATATACTAGAGACACATGACAGCAGATTCGAAGCAGCAGAACAAAAAATAAGTGAGTTAGAAGATAGAACAATTGAATTAGACTACACAAAAGAACAAGTGGCAAGAAAGATGGGGAAAAAATGGAGCTGGATCTTAGGGAAATGAAGGACAACAAAAGGAGCATAAATATAAGAGTCATTGTTGTCCCAGAAAGAAAAGAGAATAGTGCGGGGCTGTGAAGGTTAGTTGAAGATATGATCAGGGAAAACTTCCCAACCCCTATAAAAGATATAAATATGTAAATCAAAGAGGCCCAACACACCCCAAATAGAATAAATCCAAATAGGTCTACTCCAAGACATATACTAATCAAACTGTCAAACGTTGAAAGAAGCAAAAAGTCCTGAAAACATAAGAAATCTGATCCACTATATACAAGGGAAAACACATAAGACAGAGTTCAGACAGCTCAAAAGGCACCAAAGAGGCAAGAAGGCAGTGGTATGATATACTTAAGATCCTAAAGAGAAAGACTTCCAGACAAGAATTCTTCATCCAACAAGTTGTTTCTCAGAGAGATTAAAATCTTCAAAGACAAACAAAGACTGAGAAAACCAGTCAACAAGAGACTCACTCTACAAGAAATACTAAAGAGAGTTCTGTGACCTGAAAAAAAAAAAAAAAGACAGGAGAGGGAGGTCTGAAGGAGGGCACAGAATTGAAGAGTAGCAGTAAGGGCAATTTAAAGGATAAAAAAAGAGGGGAAAGAACCTATAGATCTGACAAATAAAAACTAAAGGATAAGATGGTAGATTCAAGAACTGCTTTTACCGTAATAACTTTGAACATTAGCAGACTAAACTTATCAATTAAAAGATACAGATTGGCAGAATGGATTACAAACATAATCCATCTATATGCCGTTTACAAGAAATGCATCTTAGACCCAAGAACACATATAGACTGAAAGTGAAAGAATGGAAAAAGATATTCTATGTAAGCTGTAACTAAAAGAAAGCAGGAGCTGGCTATACTAATATCAGATGAAACAGACATTAAATGTAAAGACATCGTAAATGACAAAGAAGGACAATACATATTAATAAAAGGGACAATTGTCCAAGAACAAATTACAATCATAAATGTTTTTGCTCCCAATCAAGGAGTTACAAAGTACATGAGACAAACATTGGCAAAACTAAAAGGAGCAGCCCCCCTGGAAAAGTATAATCAAGTTTCATATAATGCCTTCTTAATTGTATCCTCTAGTACTATAGATGTAAGACAATACTGTATCATACCTCTGCAAATGTAAAATATTTTGTGCCTGCTTTATTATAACATAGTAGTTACTGTGCTATAACAGACCTATTTTTAATGACATTACTCTAGAATTTTTTCTTTCCAAATGATGACTGACATGCTAATAAAAAAATGGTGCCAGGTATCATAACTGTAATAGAACTTACTATTTTCTGGGACTTTTGTTTTTTACTATTTTTTTTTAATGGAGTATGCCAGATGTCCCTATAATTTTGTTCAGATGACTGCAGAACCTGGGAAAGCTGTTGCTGCTATTGATGCATAACATACTACTATTGGTCTTTATTTACATATACACATATATATAATTTGAATTTTTGGAAACTTTAGTTGTGCTGTCAACTTTGGAAAAAGTATCCTAGTTATACTGTGTTGAGCTGGCATTATACAGAAATTAATAGCCATACTGGTCTAGAAACTAAACTTAATTTTTTTCCATTTGTACAGGAGTAACGCACAATATTAAATACGTAAGGTCTTATCTTACAGGGGTTTGATTACAAAAACTAATAAAGTATTCTCTAAAAACTGAAAGAAAAAAAACGAAAGGAGCTATAGACGTTTCAACAATAATAGTGGGAGACTTCAATACACCACTCTCCACTACAAACAGAACAACCAGACAGAGGACCAACAAGGAAACAGAGAACCTAAACAATGTGATAAGTGAACCGAACTAATAGAAATATATAGATCGTTACACCTCCAAACACCAGGATATACATTCTTCCCTAGTACACATGGAATGTTCTTCAGGATACTGGGATATAAAATTAGTCTTTATAAATTTATTAAAATTGACATTACCCAAAGCACTTTCTCTGATGACAACAGAATGAAGCTGGAAATTCATCACCGAAGAACCAGAGTTTTCACAAATAAATGGAGATTAAACAACACACTCTTAAATAATCAGCAATCAAAGAAGAAACTACTAAAGAAATCACTAAATACCTACAGACAACTGAAAATAAGAATGCAACATATTAGAATTAATGGGATGTGACAAAGGCAATGCTAAGATGGAAAATTATTGTCCTAAATGCCTACACTGAAAACAAGAATGAACAAAAATCAAGGACATACTTGCTCACCTGGAGAAATTAGAGAAAGAACAGAAAACTAACCCCAAAGCAAATAAAAAAAGAAAAATAACAAAGCTTAAAACAGAAATAAACAAACTGGAGGAAAAATAAAAACAATAGAATGACTCAACAGAACCAAAAGTTGGTTCTTTGAGAAAATGAATATACTTGCTGGGCCCCCTACCTAGGCTGACAAAAAATACAGAGAGGATGCAAATAAACAAAATGAGAAATGAGAGGGGGTCAGTACCACGGATCCTGAAGATATCTTAAAAATCATAAAAGAACACTGTGAACAACTATATGCCAACAAACTAGACAACTGAGATGAAATGAACAAATTTTTAGAAACACACAAACTACCTATACTGACTCAAGAAAAAATAGAAGATCTCAACAAACCAATTATAAGTAAAGAGGTTCAATCAGTCATCAAAAACCTTCCCCAAAAAAGAAAAGCCCAGGACCAGACAGCTTCACAGGGGAATTTTATCAAGCATTCCAAAAAGAACTAATACCAATCTTGTTCAAACCCATTCCAAAAGTTGAGGAAAAAGGAACACTACTTTACTCATTTTATAAAGCTAACAATCACTCTAATAGCAAAACCAGATAAAGATGCCACAAGAAAAGGAAAAGTACAGACCAATCTCTAATGAACAAAGATGTAAAAATCTCAAAATACTAGCAAATCAAATCCACAACACATTAAAAGAATTATACACCACAACCAAGTAGAGTTTATACCAGAAATGCAAAGGTAGTTCAATACAAGAAAATCAAACAACATAATACAGTATATTAACAAATCGAAAGGGAAAATTCACATGATCATACTGCTCGATGCTGAAAAGGCATTCAACAAAATTCAGCATCCTTTCCTGATAAAAACACTTCAAAAGATAGGAATTGACTAAAATATCCTCAATATAATAAAAGGTATGTATGAAAAACCCACAGCCAGCATCAGACTTAACAGTAAGACATTGAAAGCAGTCCCCCTAAAATTCAGAATGAGACAAGTGTGCCACTGTTACCACTTTTGTTAAACACTGTGGTAGAACTCCCGTTGGTACAATTAGATAGGAGAAAGAAATAAAAGGCATCCAAATACGAAAGAAAGAAGTAAAACTTTCATTATTTGCAGACAACATGATCCTATACTTGGAAAACCCTGAGAAATCTATCACAAAGCTAAGTGAGCTATTCTGCAAAGTGATGGGATACAAGATTAATGTACAAAAATCACTAATGATCCTACACACAAGTAATGACCTATCTGAGGAGACAATTAAGGAAAAAAAATTCCATTCAAAATAGTGACCAAAAGAATCAGGTATCTATGAATAAGACTAACCAGGGATGTCAAGGACTTGTACACAGAAAACTACAAAACACTGCTAAAAGAAATTTTAAAATGACCTAAATAGATGGAAAGACATTCCATGCTCATGGATAGGAAGGTGGAATGTATTAGTCAGGGTTCTCTAGAGAAACAGAACCAACAGGAGATACCTGTAAATATGAGATTTATAAAAGTGTCTCACACAACCACTGGAATGCAAGAGTCCAAAATCCGTAGGGCAGGCCATGAGGCTGGCAACTCCAATGCAGAGTCTCAAAGAACTCCACAGGAGAAGCTGGCTGGCTGAATAAGAACTGAAAGTCCTCTCTTCTTCCTTAAAAGTCTTCAAATGATTGAACCAAATCCAACTGATTGGATTATCTTGTCTGGGGAAGGCGTGAGCTTAGTTGATCATAGATGTAATCAGTAATAGATGCAATCAACTGACTGATGATTTAATAAACCAACCTTCTAGGTTTATCAACCAGCCAGGAAATATCCTTGCAGTAATGGTTAGGCCAATGCTTGCCTGATCAGACAACTGGGTACATAACTTGGCCAAGCTGATACCTGAACTTAACCATCACAATCATTAAGATGTAAATTCTACCCAAATTGATCTACAGATTTAATGCAATATAAATCAAAATCCCAACAACCTACTTTGACAACTTAGAAAAGCTAGACATCAAACTTATTTGGAAAGGAAAGAGACCCCAAATAGCTAAAGATATCCTAAAAAAAGAAGAGCGAACTGGGAGGACTACTACTTCCTGATTTTAAGGCATATTATAATGCCACAGTGGTCAAAACAGCATGGCACTGGCACAAATATAGAACTATTAGCCAATGGAATTGAACTGAGAGTGTGGAATCTATGGTCAGTTGATCTTCAATAAGGCCCCCAAATCCATTAAACTGGGACAGAAGTCTTTTCAATAAATGGGGATGGGAGAATTGGATATCAATGGCCGACAGAATGAAAGAGGACCCCTACCTTACACCCTATATGAAAATTAATTTAAAATGGTTTAAAGACCTAAATGTAAGAGCCAGTATCATAAAACTACTAGAAGAAAATGTAGGCAAACATTTTCAAGATCTAGTATCAGGAGGTGGCTTCTTAAACTTTACACCTAAAGCACAAGCAGCTTTAGGTGTAAAACTAAATAGATACATGGAAACTCCTTAAGATCAACAGCTTCTGTGCCTCAAAGGACGTTGTCAAAAAGGTGAAAAGGAAGTCAACTCAATGGGAGTTGATACCCAGGTACATAAATTATACAGCTCAACGACAAACAACCCAATTATAAAATGGGCAGAGGATACGAATAGATACTTTTGTGAAGAGCAAATACAAATGGCTATAAAGCACATAAAGAGATGCTGATTTTCATTAGCTATAAAGGAAATGCAAATCAAGATGACAATGAGATACCAACTCACACCTATAAGAATGTCTGCTATTAAAGAAACAGGAAACTACAAATGCTGGAGAGGATGTGGGGAAATTAGAATACCTATTCATTGTTGGCTGGAATGAATAATGGTGCAGCTACTGTGGAAAACAGTTTGGAAATTCCTCAGAAAACTAAATATCGAGTTGCCCTATGACCTGGCAATATCAATACTTGGTATATACCCAGAAGAGCTGAAAACAGTGGCATGAACAGACATCTGTACACTGATATTCAGAGCAGCACTATCAACAATTGCCAAAAGATGGAAACAATCCAAATGTCCATGAACGGACGAGTGGATAAACAAAATGTGGCATACACATAAGATGGAATGTTTTGAATAAGATGGAATGATGTCTTCAACTACATGACAAAATGGGTAAGCCTTGAGGACATAAAGCTGAGTGAAATAAGCCAGACATGAAATAACAGATGCTATATGATTTTACTTTTATGACCATGGTAAAGGTAAAATTAGAGGCTTATAACACAGAATACAGAGGACCTGGAGATACACAGAAGCTTGAGATGAGTGAACAGTTTTGCTAATGAGGTTAAAGTTAATTGTAAGGGAACAGAAAAAAGTGAAGGCAGTGGGTCTTTAAGTAATGTTACCATATTAAAGGTGAACATGATTGAAAGGGGTTGTATAGACTCATCTGTCCCACCAATTAATACTACAAATATAAATAAGCTCTTGCACGAACTACTGAAAAGTTATGACTCTTATACAAAGAGTGTATAATTTCAGGGTATAGGGAGAAGAATGTTATTGCATGCTATGCATAGCTAATGCCATACATAACCACAGGGCTATGTTTAACAGGAAAACATCAACAGAACCGCAATAATACCAGGGGTACATAATGGGCAGAAGGACAAGAGTTAGAGGGAGGTTTGGATCTTCTATTTAGCGGGGAAGTTGGAAGGCATGAAATAATGTGAATGAATCTGTGGGAGCTTTGGTGAGCAAAACAAGCCAGAAGCAAAAGAGCAAATATTGTATGATCCCATTTAGAAAATACTTATAAGAAAACTGGAGCCTAGATTGTAAGCTCTTATAGCAGTCACATTTAATCCAAGTGATAATTGTTATTTCTGGATTTACAGTGGCTGTTTTATATATGTATAACCTGGTATTTAGAGATAAGAATGAAGCTGATCAGGTTGGGATTGAGGTAATTCAGAATACATAGGTATGGAAGGCATTGCCTGTATTTTAGAACTTCACCCACTCTTTGAGACCAAAGGAAGAAAGTTTTATTATATCCAGAACCTAAATTTTCTGTAGCACATAATCTAACTCAACCTGTCTGGATAGATTATTTAAATAATCCAAACACAGAGAGCCCAGAATAAAAGTGAGGGGGCAACAGTGGCT
Source organism: Myrmecophaga tridactyla (assembly GCA_004026745.1). NCBI lineage: Eukaryota > Metazoa > Chordata > Mammalia > Pilosa > Myrmecophagidae > Myrmecophaga > Myrmecophaga tridactyla. The sequence continues at coordinate 33,383 of PVIY010015850.1, read as the reverse complement.
CACTGGCAGAGTTCTTGCCTGCCATGCCAAGACCCAGGTTCGGCTCCTAGTACCTGCCCATGCCAAAAAAAAGAAGCATGCAGGCCTTTAATCCTCTATAGCTTAATGTAATAATGCCTGGATACATCCCAGAGTGTATTAAGCAGACAATAAAAAAGTATTGGCAAAGGCCCTTGAGGGAGGGAAGAAAAAATATGGAACTATTCAACTTTACCACTGGGGAAACCCCAGATACTATGCCAAACATTAGGGACACCAAAATCAACAGGCAAAGCCCTTGATCTTGAGGTTTGCTGTGCTGGTTTGAATGAATTTATGTAGCCTAGACAAGCCATGTTTTAACCATGATCCTAATTTTGTGGGAGTAACCATTCCTTTAATCCTTATTCAGTACTATAGGTTGGACACTTGATCAGGTTATCTCCAGGGAGATGGGACCCATTCAATTGTGAGTATTAACCTTCATTAGAGGGAACTGTGACTCCACCCATTCCAGGTGGGTCTTGATTAGTTTACTGGAATCCTTTAAAAGAGGAAGCATTTCGGAGAAAGCTTCAGAACGACAGGGAGCAACAAAGTAGAGAACCAAGAATGACGAGAGCCAGAGCCCATGCAACCGGAGACCTCTGAAGATGAAGAGGGCATCCCCAGGAGAGCTTCATGAAACAAGAAGCCTGGAAAGAAAGCTAGAGGACTTCTTCATGTTCGCCGTGTGCCTTTCCAGTTGAGAGAGAAATCCTGAACTTCATTGGCCTTTGTTGAGTGAAGGTAACCTCTTGTTGGTGCCTTAATTTGGACATGTTTATAGACTTGCTTTAATTCAGACATTCTCACGGCCTTAGAATTGTAAACTTGCAACTTAATAAACCACCTTTTTAAAAGCCATTCCATTTCTGGTATATTGCATTCCAGCAGCCAGCAAACTAGAACACTTGCTCTTGTGAAGCTTATGTATGTAGTGGAGAAGCTTAGCCCACCTATTGGTATGCCTAAGATTCACCTCCAGAGAATCTCTTTTGTTGCTCAGATATGGCTTCTCTCTCTCTAAGCCCAAAATTGCAAGTGAAGCCGTTGTCTGTCCCCCTACGTGGGACATGACATCCAGGGACGAAAGTCTGCCTGGCGGCATGGGAGATGATGCCTTCCTGACCAAAAGGGGAAAAAGAAGTGTAATAAAATAAGGCATCAGTGGCTAAGAGAGATCAGAGTCAAGAGGCTATTCTGGAGGCTATATTTATGCAAGCTTCAGTTAGATAGTGCTAATTGCCATGGTTTGCTAAACCCCAACCAATACCACTCCTGTTAGCTCTTTAGAACACCTAGGGCTTGAACTGAGACTCTACAGTTTCATGCATTAAGTTTGCTTTCCTGGAACCTATAATTTCCAAAGGGTTCCTAAACCAGATAAATCCTGAAACCCATAGGGAGCAGCCTCTCAAACTAATTACATTCCCCATCCTTTAGTGTCAACACCCCTTTTCTCAACATGAAAAAAGTCAGAATAAGCACTGCCTAAAGATCCCTATAAACTGGGAGAAGGATCAAAGGAGAAGGAGGAGGCATAACAGAGAAAATAGGATTTAACAAATGAGTAGACTGCTGAATCACTATATTGATACTTCTAGCCTCTAGTGTTTTGGAGCAGCTAGAAGGAAAATATCTGAAATAGTGGAACGGTAACCCATAACAAACTCTGAAACCTATTCTGCTAACTACTTGTTGAAGTATACTTTGAAAATTAGTGCTAATTTTTTTCTTTATATATATATATGTTATATGTCACAATAAAAAAAGGTTTGTCTTTTTTTTAAGAAAAAAAGCAACTGAAAATGCATGTCTTCCCAATAATGAATCGGTAGGATTTTTTTTTTTTATTTCATAAAATTAGTACATAAAAAGGTGTACCACTCATTTGGCATAATCATATACTGCTTTGAGACATTGATTCTTATGTTGTCTCATGTTATACTGGACAAGTTTCTTAAGGTTTATGTTTTGCAACTTTTTATCTGCCATACTTAGTATACAACGAACAGGTAAACACACACACACTAACAAAGAAAAAAGCACACGACCAACCCCCCATAAAAAAAAACCTGCTAGATAAAATGGTTGCTTGACTTTCTATATTATTATTTAACTTGGGATTCCTAGAAGGCGGGAATTGCATATTATATTCACTTACATCTTTGTATGGTCTAAAGCAAAACTAACCATGTCACAGGTATTTAATAAATACATACTATTCAATCTAAGCCTCACTTCTCTCATCAAGAGAAACAAAAGGATAAATTAAATAATTCCTCTTATACTCTATAATTTTGAAACAGTCTTTTATTCAAAATGGAAAAATTTCTGGAGACATGTGAGCACTGGGCTAGGCTCCAAAGGATACAGAGATGCACGACCTGGAGGAGCATCATTTAGCAAACATAGCCTGAGTTTCTTCATCTGTTCGCTAAGCCCACCTGATCCTGGTCCAGTCTGCTCTGGAAGGAGAAGCAGGAAGCCGGAGTGCCAGGGGCCGGTAGGCAAGACTGACAGAAGGGGATGAGTCACAACAGGGAGGTGAAGGCCTACGCAGAGAAAGGAGTGCTCCCTGGGCCATAAAAAGCTATATGCCTATGCTCCTTCAAACATAAGGAAAGAATTCTATTTGCCTGGAATTTTTCATTGTCTCCATAATTGAAATAATATGAGGGTATTTCACGCATTGAAAACTCATTTTATGACACTGAAATATACAATAGTCATATTTAACAGCTCCCAGTGAGCCACAGAAATAAGACACAAGAAAAATTAACAAGAAAAGGAGCACTTCATTTTCGCCATTAGTTTATCTACATTCGCTACTTTTCTTTTCCTTAGCTTGCCCCAGAGCTTTAAGGAACAAAATGGCCAAAGAGAGGGATAGATTAGAGAGGGAGAAACAAGGAGACTGCCTAATCTTGAGATAAATAAACTAGATAATTAGCCTCTGAATAGTCCCTACTTTTAGACACAACAGGTTTTTAGAGAAGGATGTCTTAAAGTGAATTGCCCTCGGGTGAAAAACTGATTGCATTTACAATGCATCCTAACTATGCCTGAGCTGTTACCTTTATGTGTTTAGACAAGCACTGAGTCCTCAAATGAGCAAAATCTGCTATGTAAATCAAGTACTTAATTAAAAAGAAAGCTTAGTAAGCTGCAGGGAGAGATTTGTTGAAATGGTGAATTAAACATTGTACAGGAAGAGGTCTCCATTTATTAAGTCTATCAGTCTGCAAAATTCAGTCAGTCAAGAATATTTACTATTTAATCATTTTCCATTTAAGATTCTAGTTTAGGGTAAATATTTAGTAGGAACCTACAATCTCCAATGTGAATGTTCAGAGACCCCTGATAAAGAAAAAAAAAAAAGCACAGAAAACAATGTTATCCCCTTAGAATTTACAATGCTGTTAAATCCCCTAATAAGGTATATAATCATATCAGAACTTAACAGGTAATGCTAGCTCTCTGGTCAACTAACTCTCCAATTCACAAGAAAATGATTTTACGCTCATCAAACCTCTACACACAGTGTGAAAACCTCTTCTCTTCATTAAGAATATTAATCTATTCTTACTGTCCTTCATTTCAGTTAAAGGAAAGGAGCTATCCCTCCTCTGATCTAATCAAATCTTTCTACTCATGCTCTGAACCCTTCCAACCTTCCCAGGAAACTTACAGTATTGATTATTCCATTTACCCTCTATGTTCAAACTACCTCTCTCAAATAAAGCCTTCTGCTGCTTTTCAAATATGCTCAAGCCTCTGGGCCAACACATACACACACACACACACACACACACACACACATTCAACCTCAACCACTACCTCTGTCATCCCCTTCACAGCTAAATTTCTGGAACTTTTCAGCCTTCATTTCCTTCCTTCCTACTTGTCCTTCAACCTGCTTCCAAATTCCACCTCAGGATCTCACTAAAGTCACCAATGAACTACAAATGGCTAAATGCAAAAGACATTCTTCACTCCTTACCTTATTTATTTGGCCACAAAATTTGATGCTCCTTTCCTGGCTTCCATGATACAATCCTATCGTGGTTTTCCTCCTACTTCTCCATCCACTTCTTCTCTGTCCTCTAACAGCACATCCTTCTCACCCATATCCTATAAGCAGATGACTCACAAATCTAGAGCCCACACCTTCCTCTATACTCCAGATTATAACCAACTCTCCTTCGGATATTTTGAAGGCATGGTAAATGTATTACGTCCTTGCCCCAGAAAAAGGTCGTCCTTTCCCAGTAAATGACGCCATCGACTATCCTGCCATTTAAGTCCTAAAAAACCTCAGGAATCATTTTTTTTTCAGCACATCCCTCTCCCTCACCACCATATCTAATCCATCAACAATTCTATTTTATCACCTTAATATCCTTCCATTCCATCCACTTCCCTTCACCCTGGTCAACCTAATTCAAGTTATTACTGTAGACTACCTAAGCTACAGCCTGCATGAACAGCCTTACTGTGAGACACCACACTATCCACACACAGGCCCTTTTTCCTGCCTGATTTAAAACGGTCAAGTTAAATTTCCTTTCACTGGAGTTTCAAATTCTTCTTTAAAGTTAGGCTAAACACAAATCACATGCTTCTACATAAATTTTTTCCTATTGCTTTACACTAGAGTCTAAACTTTACCAGGACAGACTTTTAAGTATCTCTATGGCCCCAGCAGAGAGCATGAGATTCAGCATGTACTGAATGAATGAGTACTCTTGAAATTCACTGCTTTGGAAAATTAAAAACCATTTATAAACAATAAGACTTTGAGTTAACATTTCACCTACATTCCTGCTTCTGTAAGAGGAAGCAGTTAATAAAACAAAACTAAAATTTTATAAAATGTATTATAATTTTGAATCTTCCAGATATTACAGCCCAAATTCTAATCAAATTTCATAGTTGAAAAACTATTAAAAGCCATTAGATATATTATAATATGATCATTCCTACAGGAAAACTAAAATAAAAGACTTTCAGAGAAATGGCACTTATTTCAATATTCCAAATGGTCATACAAAAAGACATTTCTAAAATACAACTGAATAAACAGCAACTACCCCATCACATGTAAATTATATTTTCAGAAGGAGGGAGGCGAGATAGTCAGAGGAAGTTCATTCTAAAACATTATCCCTTACAAACTCAGAAATAATATTTTGCTCTTTTCAATCAACATTAGAAAATATTTCTCGCACTTTATTGCACATAAGAACCTCCTGGGATGCCCGGGGAAAATTGCCAATCCCAGCCCGCTCAACCCCAGATATTTTATTTCAGTAGATGTATAATGATTTCCTGCAGGTAGTCACCACACCCTAAGAATCCCTTCATCATGATGTCACTCATGAAGGCAATCAGTCCCTACTGACGCTCTCAAAGAAATCACAGGAGAGTGTATATACCCTTAGTGTTTAGGAAAAAAGGCAGTTCTATTTTCTTTAAGCTCTTCCGGTTTCATCTTCATCATGAAGTTATCTTATTTCATTGTACAGAGTAAATGCTCATTAAATATTTTGTCAGTTAAGCTACTGTGCTGGTTTGAAACTGTTATGTACCCAAGAAAAGCCACGTTATTTTTCCTAATCCAGTCTTGTGGCGGCAGACCTAATTTTTAGGGTGGGACCTTTTGATTAGGTTGTTTTCATGGAGATGTAACTCCACCCATTCAAGGTGGGTCTTAATCCACTTACTGGAGTCCTTTAAGAGGGAACCATTTTGGGAAAACACTCAGCGCCAACACAGACAGAGACAGTTTGGAGATGCAGAAAGAAACTCCCCCAAAGCTGTATGAAACCAGAAGCCAAAGAACCAGCAGATGCCACCCACAAGCCTTCCTAGAACAGCTTTTCTTGAGTCAAGGTATCTTTCCCTGGATGACACAGTTTGGAAGTTTTTATGGCCTTACAACTGTAAACTTGTAACTTAATAAATCCCCTTTATAAAAGTCGATCCAGATTACTTCCGGGAAGATGGCCAACTAGAATAGCTTGAGATTAGCCCTGCTCCACGGAAAAGTTAAAGAAGGGTCAGGAGGGCAACTGAGGTGGCAAATTGGGAGTGCAGCTGACCTGGGAGAATGGCTGACCTGGGAGAGCCTTCTGTACCACATGCAGCAGCCCTGGTTGCAGAGGCCAAGGAACCAAGAGGCAGAAAGATGGAGCCCGGCAGAGAGGCGTGGAGCTGCGGGGCCCACGGGAGGGCACGGACGGGAACACGGGACTAGGAAGTCAGCCAGGCCATGTTCCTTGGGTGCACTACCCTCACCAGTGCAACCCCATGACCAGTGCCTCACCCTACACCCCATGCACCTGAACTCTGTCACCCAAGCCCATTCCACGCACTCCAGGCGCTTCCAGCCCAGCAGCCCCCACTGCACGTTAACTGCCCCACACCCCCACCCCAAGTGCAGCCCAAGCCACCTCTCGGGCACACCTCCAGAGCACTACCTCCCGTGCCCTGTTCCCTGCAGGCTGTTGCCAGAGCATAAAGGTTGCATGCACTAACCTCCATACCTAGGCTACCCTCGCCCCCCACCCAAACGTCACACAGCCTCACCCCACCCTCCCTGAGCTCAGCACATCCCTTTATGGCACTCCCAGGCCCATGCATGCACACAGGCCCCCAATCACATTATTCAGCTCTGGGAATTGCCCTTTACAGCAGTCCTAGAATCGCGCAGGTGCATAGCCCTCAGCCTCACTTCCCAGCTCTGAGAAAATACCAACCTGCGTAGCCGGGTCACATCTGCCCCCAATCCACGTAGGCATAACACCGACCTGCTGCCACAGCTCAACGCATGCACACAAAGGGTCCCATGCCTGAGACCAGCGCACACCAGAGTTACCCCTTACCCCCCATCCAGTGCACCTGCACAGCTACATCCTCCCTGGCCACTGGTCGCCCACGTTCACAAGCTTCAGCGTAACATCTCCAAGAGCACCCATACCTACCCTGAAACAATCACCACACTGAGTGCTTCACCATGTGCCCTGCTCCCTGCTGTACAATCATCCCACAAATACAAGGCCTTAGACTACTGAAAGACATCAACTCCCAAAGTAAATCAATCAAGATATTTACATGTCACAAAGACAGCAGAAGATCACTAAGCATACCACAATGCAGACAGATACAGCTCTGCCTAATGACCAAATTAAAACACCAGAGGAGATACAGACTTGGGAACAAATAGTCAAAGATGTTCATACAACTCTACTTTATAAAATAAGCACGATAGAAATGACAAAGGAGATCAAGAAGATAGCAGAAGAGTACAAAGAGGAATTTGAAAGAATAAACAGAAAAATAACGGAAATCACAGAGATTAAAGACTGCTGACAACATAAAAAACATGCCAGAGGCACACAACACCAGATTTGAAGAGACAGAAGAAAGTGATACAGAGGACAAGACAATTGACTTCAAAGACAAAACAGCAAATGGCAAAAAAGATGGAAAAAACTGAATGGGAACTCAGGGAAATGATAGCTAAAACAAAGCACTCAAATATAAGAATCATTGTTGTCCCACAAGGAGAAGAGAGGAGTAATGGGTTAGGAAGAGTAGTTGAGGATATAATGGGGGAAAACTTCCCAACCCTCATAAAGGACATAAATATACAAGCCAAAGAAGCCCAAAGAACTCCAAACAGAATAAGTCCAAATACGCCTTCCCCAAGGCACATACTAATCAGTCTGTCAAATGTTGAAGAGAAGCAGAGAATTCTGAAAGCAGCAAGAGAAAAACAATCTACTACATACAAGGGAAACCAAATAAGACTGAATTCAGACTACTCAACTAGCACCCTGGAGGTGAGAAGGAGTGGTATGATATATTCAAGATCCTGAAAGAGAAAGACTTCCATCCAAGAATTCTGTATACAGCCAAACTGTCCTTCAAAAGTGAGGGAGAGATTAAAGTTTTCACAGACAAAGAAGTCCTGAAAGAATCTGTCAACAAGTGACGGGTCCTACAAAAAAAACTAAAAGGAGCTCTGCTAGCTGAAAAAAAAAAGACAGAAGAGGGAGGTCTGGAGGAGGGCACGGAATTGAAAAGTACACTAAGGGTAATTTAAAGAATACAAAGACAAAGAAAGAAAAGAACATATAGATTTGACAAATAAAATAAAAAAGATAAGATGGTAGAATCAAGAAACGCCTTTTCAGTAATAACGCCGAATGTTAATGGACTAAACTTACCAATTAAAAGATACAGATTGGCAGAATGGATTAAGAAACATAATCTGGCTATATGCTGCTAACAGGAGTGTATCTTAGACACAAGGATACAAACAGACTGAAAGTGAAAGGACGGGAAAAGATTTTCCATGCAAGCTGTAACCAAAAGAAAGAGATAGTAGCTATACTAATATCGGACAAGATAGACTTTAAATGTAAAGACATCATAAGAGACAAAGGACCCTATATACTAATTAAAGAGTCAATTCACCAAGAAGATATAACAAGCATAAATATGTATGCTCCCAATCAAGGAGGGCCAAAGTACATGAGATAGACATTGGCAAAACTGAAGGAAGTGATAGCTGTTTCAACAATAATAGTAGGAGACTTCAATACACTACTCTCCTCCATAGATAGAACAACCAGACAGAAGATCAACAAGGAAACAGAGAAGTTAAACAACTTGATAAATGAATTAGACCTAACAGACATATATAGGTCATCCCCAAAGCACAAGGATATACATTTTTCTCTAGTGCTCATGGAACATTCTCCAGGATAGATAATCTGTTGGGATACAAAACAGGTGTTTATAAATTTAAAAACACTGAAATTATTCAAAGCACTTTCTCTGATCACAATGGGATAAAGCTGGATCTCAATAAACACCAAAGAGTAAGAACATTCACAAATATATGGCGATTAAATAACACACTCTAAACAACCAGTAGGTCAAAGAAGAAATTGCTAGAGAAACCGGTAGCTATCTGGAGATGAATGAAAATGAGAATACAACTTTTAGAATTTATGGGATGTGGCAAAGGCTGTGCTGAGAGGGAAATTTACTGCCTTAAATGTCTATATTAAAAAACAAGAAAGAGCAAAATTTGAGGACTTAACAGCAAACCTGGAGGAATTCGAGAAAGAACAGCAAACTAACTCCAAAGGAAATACAAGAAGAGAAATAACAAAGATTAGAGCAGAGATAAATGATTAGGAGAACAATGGAAAGAATCAATAAAACCAAAAGTTGGTTCTTTGAGAAAATCAATAAAATTGATGGGCCACTAGCAAGACTGACAAATAAAAAAAGAGAGAGGATGCAAATAAATAATATCAGAAATGAGAAAAGGTGCATTACCACAGACCCTAAAGAAATTATAAGAGAATACTATGAACAACTATACGCCAATAAACTAGACAAGTTAGATGAAATGGACAAATTCCTGGAGACACACCAACAAGCTACACTGACTTGGGAAGAAACAGAATATCTCAGCAAATCAATCACAAGTAAAGAGATTCAATCAGTCATCAAAAATCCTCCTCCAAAGAAAAACCCAGGGCTTCACAGGGGAATTTTATCAAACATTCCAGAAAGAACTAACACCAATCCTGCTCAAACTTTTTCAAAAAACTGGGGGAAAATGAGCTCTACCTAACTCATTTTTATGAAGTTAATATTTTAATACCAAAGCCGGGTAAAGATGCTATAAGAAAGGAAAAGTAAAGGCCAATCTCCCTAATGAACATAGATGCAAAAATCCTCAATAAAATATTAGCAAATCTAATCCAACAGCACACTGAAAGAATTATACACCATGACCAAATGTGCTTTACACCAGGAATGCAAGGATGGTTCACTACAAGAAAATCAATTAATGTAATGCAGCACATTAACAAATCAAAAGGGAAAAAAATCACATGATCATCTCTATTGATGCTGAAAAAGCAATAGACAAAATTCAGCATCCTTTTCTTATAAAAATACTCTAAAAGATAGGAATCAAAGGTAACTACCTCAATATGATGAAGGGAATATATGAAAAACCGAAGCTAGCATTATATTCAATGGAGAGATTGAAAGCCTTCCCCCTAAGATCTGGTACAAGACAACGATGCCCACTGTCACCACTATTATTCAACATTGTGCTACAAGTTTTAGCTAGAGCAATCAGGCAGGACAAGGAAATAAAAGGCATCCAAATTGGAAAGGAAGAAGTAAAACTCATTATTTGCAGATGATATGATGCTATACTTGGAAGATTCTGAGAAATCTACAGTAAAGTTACTTGAGATGAAACAAATTCAGCAAGATGGCAGGATATAAAATTATCCTGTGCAAAAATCAGTAGCATTTCTATACACAAGCAATGACCTAGCTGAGGACTCAGTTAAGGAAAAAAATCCATTCAAAATAGCAACTAAAACAATCAAGTACTTAGGAATGAACTTAACTAAGGACGTAAAGGACTTGTACACAGAAAACTACATAACACTGCTAAAAGAAATCAAAGGAGATCTAAATATGTGGAAAGACATTCCCTGCTCTTGGACAGGAAGGCTTAATGTAGTTAAGATGTCAATTCTCCTGCAACTGATCTACAGATTCAATACAATACCAGTCAAAATTCCAACAACCTACTTTGAAGACTTGGTAAAGCTAGTAACCAAACTCATCCGGAAGGGAAAGAGACCCCAAATGGCTAATAGCATCCTAAAAGAGGAGACTGAAGTGGGAAGATTAACACTCCTTGACTTTAAAACTGATTATTAAGCCACAGTGGTCAAAATAGCATGGTACTGGCACAAAAACAGAAGCATTGATCAATGGAATCGAATCGAGAGTGCAGAAACAGACCACCAAATCTATGGTCAATTGGTTTTTGACCAGGTCCTCAAATCCTCTGAATTGAGACAATAAAGTCTTTACATAATTGGGCATGGAAGACCTGGATATCAATAGCCAAGAGAACGAAAGAGGTCCCCTATCTTACACCCTACATCAATATTAACTCAAGGTGGATCAAACACCTAAATATAAGAACTAGCACCATAAAGCTTCTAGAAGAAAGTGCAGGGAAACATCTTCAAGACTTAGTAATAGGAGGTAGCTTCCTAAACTTTACACCTAAAGCACAAGCAACAAAAGAAAAAATAGATGAATGGGAACTCCTCAAAATCAAATGCTTCTGCAATGCAAAAGACTGTCAAAAAAGGTGAAGAGGCAGCCAACTCAATGGAAGAAAATATTTGGAAATCACATATCAGACAAAGGTTTGATTTCCTGTATATACAAAGAAATCATACAACTCAACAACAAAAGGACAAACAATACAATTATAAAATGGGCTTAAGATATGAATAGGCATTTTTCTGAAGCAGAAGTAAATAAGGAGTGAGCAAGAAAAGTTAAGAGGAGGTTTAGATTTCCTATTTGGTGAGGGTGTGTTTATTCGTTTTCTGTCTCTTGGAAACAATGAAATTATCTAAAATTGAGAATGTTGATGACTGTGGACTTTGGGCCCTATACACAATGCCCAATGAATGCAGGTGGCTGAACAATACACTGACGGAGAAGTAGATTGGCAAACGACGGTATATGCTTATGAATGAAGGTTGTGCTGCTACAAAAAGGAAGACTGTCATGAGGCATGCAACGATGTGAATGAACATGTGGAACATTTGGTGAGACAAAATAAGCCAGAAACAAAAGAACAATGGTATGGTTACCTTTAGAAAATACTTATAAGAAAACAGGGCCTAGATTGCAAGCTTTTAGAAAAGACACATTAAATCCGGAGTGGTGATTATTACTTCTGGATTTTGAGAGGCTGTTTTATACACATAACCTGATATTTAAAGATAAGAATAAAGCTGAATAGGTTCGGGTTAAAATAATTCAGAACACAGGGGTAAAGAAGACAGTGTCTATATTTTAGAACCACACATACTCTTTGAGATCAATGGAAGAAAGGTTTCTTTGATCTGGAACTGAAATTTTCTGTAGAGCATAATCTAATCCAACCTATCTGTATAGCTCATTCGAACAACTGAAACACAGGGAGTCCAGAGTAAGAAAGAGGTCCTTTAATCCTGTATACATTATTTTAATGCCTGGAAACATCCTAGAGCACATTAAGCAGACACTCAAAAAGTATTGGCAAAGTCCCCTGAGGGAGGGGAGAAAAACTATGAAACTATTAAACCTTACCAACAACGAATCCCTTGATACTGTGTCAAACTTCAGGGACACCCAAATCAATAGGTCGTGCCCTTGATCCTGAGACTTACTCTTGTGAAGCTTATATTGGTAGCAGAGAAGCTTAGGCAACCTATAGGCATGCCTAAGAGTTACTTCTGGAGGACCTCTGTTGTTGCTCAGATGTGGCCTCACACTCTCTAAGCCCAATTCTGCAAGTGAAATCATTGCCCTCCCCACTACGTGGAACATGGCATCCAGGGGTGAAAATCTCCCTGGCGACGCGAGAGAAGACTCCCAGGGATGAATCCAGACCTGGTAGCATGGAATCAACAATTCCATCCTGACCAAATAGGGGGAAAGAAGTATAACTAATAAAGTATCAGTGGCAGAGAGAGTTCAAATAGAGTCGAGAGGCTACTCTGGAGGTCACTCTTACCCATGCTTCAGTTAGACATTGTTATCTATCATAACCTGCCAATCCCCAACCAGGACCATTCCAGCCAATCCTATAGAACACTTAGGGCATTATATATAAGATTCCACAAGGGTTCCAGGCACTAGAGTAACTTTCCAGAAACCTACACCCTCCAGATGGGTTCCTAGTCCAGATAAGTCCTGAAACCTAGCCCAGCCTCTCCAGAACATTATAGTTCCATCTCCCTACCCCATATTAGTGACAGATCCTTCCAATATCAAAAATTTAGAATTGCCATAGCCCAAACAACCCCAAAGAGAGGTATCAAAAGATCAAGGATGATGGTGGAATTATACATAGAAGATAGGACTTAACAAATGAATATGAATGCTGAATCATTAAACTGGTATCTCTTTTAGTCTCTAGTATTTTAGAGCAGCTAGAATTAAAAACCTAAAATTGTGAAATTAAGTCTGAAATATGTTCTACAACTAATTGTGGTGCTGTGTTTTGAAATTTATAGCTTTTTTGTACATATGTGATTGTCCACCATAAAAGAGGGGAAAAAAAGTCAATTATAATGATAAAAAGTATTCAAGCCCTCTAGCTTCCTATATTCTGGAGCAGCTAGAAGGAAAAATATAAGAGGACTGTATCGCAGCCCATGAAAAACTCTGGGATCTATCCTGTAAACAACCACTTTTTGAAGAGTGCTTTGAAAAATATTGCTTTTTTATTTCTTTGCTTTGTATACGTTATACTATACAATAAAAAAGTTAAAAAAAAAAAAAGCAATCCATTTCTGGTATATTGCATTCCATCAGCATTAGCATACTATACAAGTCATACAAGTCATATTTACAGTTATTAAAAATCATACTTCATTTGTTTAATGTAATTAGTTTAAAGTCATTACTAATTACCAGTTCACAGTATCTCACAGAGCATACCAGTACTTCTGGGTGTTCTAACACTTGAACAAGTGTGAAAGTCACTGAATTAAAAACTGAAAAATGTATTTTGTCATATCAAATTTATAACGTTATTTAAATAAAATACATGTTTAACCTAGGAGAAAATATTAATAGAATTAACTTACATTCACCTAAAATAATTTTTTTTTAATTAACTTACACAATGACAAAGCATTAATCAGGAAGCCTCAATTTAACCACCACTTTCCCTAAACTACTATTTTTATTGGGGGTAAAATGAAGATGCCAACTTTTCTTACAAAGTTTTTTGTACCTATGACAGAAATAACCTGATCTTCCACACACAGCATACTGAAGCTTGCCATTTTCTTTTCCAGTTTGCTCTTTGGCACTAGGTACTTGCCTCTCCTATTTCCTTCCACTATACTTCTGTCAAATCATTTCCAAAGTACAATTTCTAGACTGGAAAACTCTAGATTTAAGGTGAAGCAGATTCTCAATTGTTTTACTTCTAGATGAAAAGTTGCAAAATGCATACATAATGCTTCTACTTTTCTGTTTCATGTTTTATCTACTTTATTAAACTTTGAATTCCTTATTTTTTTAAAAAACTTATTTGCTATATACATGTAATATGAGTAAATCTGATCATATACATAAGAACACAATAGAACTTTATTACTTAATAATCTGTGATCAGTTGATCAGAAAATAAGCTGAAATTTACTGACCATAAAAAAAGATGAGAAAATCAATTAAAATTATACGTAAGAATTTTTTTTTCAAAATTTATACGTAAGATTTTAACTGGAACATTCTCTACATATGTGAACACAATTATCTAGCACTCTACAAATATTTATTTGCATTCAACAATCATTACATTGTTTAAAAAAAATTAAAAACAACACTTGTGCTTTGGTTCTCCGAAAAAAAGACTCTCAACCTCAGAGAAAAAAAAGGTACATAAAATTAAGGTTTTTGCCCCTGTCTGTACCATAAAACATTGTATAGGCCCGAAATACAGTATTCATAAAACACCTGTCGATTTAAAAATGCCTCATTCCATCAAAGGGTTCTTATTATGCAAGAGTTAATTAGCCTCATACAGTCCTTCAATAAACTGCATAATTATAATCTACATGTACATAAACGTATCAACAACAACAAAAAACTATTCTTTTATAATTGGGTCAGACACCAAACAAGACCAACTGAGAAAAAACACACACAGAGTAGATGATCAATTCAAGATGGCAAAACTGAGCTCAATTAACCAATGCCTACCCAAAACCCTACCTCCTCAATATTCACTGAAATACCCATTAAAAAAAAAAAAAGCCTGGGGTGGTGGGGGGTAGGATTCGTATTCCCACTGGAAATCACAGAAAGGTGTCACCCACATGTGGCCCTATGCTGCTAGCTAAGCATGTGGCTGTAGCACTCATCCTGAGGACAACGTGTTGAATAAAGTTTAAAGACAAGGGACAGAGGGAGAAGAGATGGCCACCACTGCTAGATCCACAAGCAATTGCCAGCACTGCATTTTTCGTTTTTTAATTTCAGCACTGAATTTCAACACTGAAAACAAATGCTTTAGCAGGTAAACTTCCTGTCTCATAGCTGTCTGATCATATCTTGGCCCTACTTTCGGTAAAGCACTATATCAATTATTTATCAACTTAAAACTCTTGCAAATACAAAATTTTTTCTTTCATTTAGACCTGAATATTAAAACAGGAACTCATGCAATCTTCAAAAGACTCCACCTCAACCAGCAATACTGAGAACACATAGAAACCATTCTGTCATCATCATCATCACCAGCCCTTCCCCCAATAAATGCTTGAAAAAGGTCCAGAAGCTAAAAGAATAATTATTCTATGACCCAAAGCAAAAATTTCTGCTAGAAAATTTACTGAAAGACAGAGAACTTTAAATGTCATTAGAATTTCCAACTGCAGTAATCCCAACTGCAAAAATCCCAAAGAAACTTGAGAATGCTGCATATATGAAAAGAGAACAATCTGAAATTAAGAAAGATTACTTACAATCACAAAGCAACTGAGTAATTTTTCAAAGAAATATAATATAGACAGATTGGACCCAAAAGAAAACCAAAGACAAGCTTTAAAATTAGTCATAGAAAACAAATGGGGAGAATGATAAAAAGAGACATTGACAGAGTTCAGCTTTCAGAGATGACAAGAGTACGGTGGTTTAGATCAACCCTCCCACAGAGGATAAACAGAGAAACCAGACAAGACAAAACAGCTCTGTGAAGGTACGCAAGACAATGAGGAATCGAGACCAAGATAATGAAAAAATCCAAAAAGGTAAATCTGGCATTTGGGGCTGCTTTTTGCTTAAATTTGCATGCAGATTTTAGAAGTTACTGCTGAAGTGGCTAAAAAGATGGGCATAGCTTTCGACAAACTCAAACTTTGAAGGGACAAAGATTAGAGTTTGGGCCAAGGAGGAGGGGCTTGGATAAACTCCGTGGCTGTAGATTAGTAAAGACAAGCCTAAAATATTTCAACTCACAGTCTGAAGCCCACCCAATTTTGAATTACTTCAATCTCTGAATGGATCAAAGTGATTTGAGATTGTTAGTGCCTCTATCATAATCACCTACCAGAAGCAAAGGTAATCCTTTCTGGGAGAAGAGAGTATCATGCAGATTATCTCTATAATTTTTCATACATAATGCCTGACACACAATCACAAATAAACAATCACATGAAAAAAATAAGAGCTGAAAAAAATCAAGAGAAATAACAGACATAAAAGCAACACATACAGGAACACAAATGATGGAGTGGTTAAAGTGATACAATGCAAGATGGAGAACTTCAGCAAAGACCTGGAAACTATAAAAGAAAACAGAACAGAAATTCTGAACTAAAAAATATAACAAATGAAATTAAGAACTCAATAAATTAAGTGCAGCCTCTGGTAAGAATGTTAAAAATGTTACAAGAGATTGTTGCTCTCCCTCTAACAAGCAAAATCAGCTTAGTGAGCTACAAAACCATAGTTTATCTGAGCCCATCAGAGACATGAAGATCCAAAGATGCCTAAGTGAACTGAATTCTAATGGGACAGTCAAAATATTTGAAAAGATAGGGGCCAAGAACTTTCCAAAACTGATGAAAGAGATCATCCCACAGATACAAGAAACTCAACAAAGTTTCAACTAGGAACATCATAGTTAGATTTATTGAAGACCACAGATAAGAGAGCAAACCTTGAAAGTGGCAGGAAACAAAGATCAAATTACCCAGAGTAAAAATAGGACTGACAGCTGACTTTTCATTTGGTAAGAGGCCAACTGAAGGAACGAACAGGCATACCTCATTTTACTACGCTCTCTTTTTTACAAATTTAAGGTTTGTGGCAATCCCTCATCGAGCAAGTCTATTAGCACCATTTTTCCAACACCATTTTTTTAAAACTTTGTGTCTCTGTGTCACATTTTAATTAAGGTATGTACACTTTTTTTTAGACAAAATACTATTACACACTTAATAGACTACAGTATAGCGTAAATATAACTTTTATATCATTGGAAAACCAAAAAATTCATGTGACTTGCTTTACTGCAATATTCACTTAATTGTGGTCACCTGGAACTAAGCCCTCAATATCTCCAAAGTATGCCTGTATTTACAGGACTGAAAGAAAAGATTGTCTATCTAGAATTCCACACCCAGCCTCCCCCACACCAGCCCCAAAAAAGCATTCAAAATCGAAGGTGAAATAAATGTTTTCAGACAAAAGTTGACAGTACATATCACTAGCAGACCTAACTAAATACTAAAGGATATTCTCCATGCAGAAAGAAAATGGATCCAGAAGGAAGCTCAGACATGCAGAAAGAAATGGAGATGAACTGACTGAGAGAGTAAATACATGGACGAATGTAAATGAATAATGGCTTATAAAATAATAATGTCTTATGGATCTTACATATATAGAAAACTAAAATGCATAAAAAGAATTGCATATAAACTGTAAGGGAAGGACAATTCGAGTTAAGGTGTTCTGAACACCCTGCATCGCCCAGGAAATGGTAAAAGTAATAAGTCAAAGATGTATATACAGGGGTGCAAAGGTAGTTCATGGTAGAATTCTCACCTGCCATGAGGGAGACCCAGGTTCAATTCCCGGCCCATACACTTCCCAAAACAAACAAACAAACAAACAAAAATTCAACAAATGGTGCTGCAATAACAGAATACACAAATGGAAAAAGAATGAAATGTGACACCACCATACAGCACACATACACAAAAAAATGCATTTAGGAGCCATTAAATGAATGATAAAAGAATATACAGCTGGTAAATGATAAAAAAGGGAAAAACTGAGTAACTGAAAATAATCAAAAGAAGGTAAGAGAAGGAGAATATAGAATAGGTAGAGAAAATAGGGAGCAAATAATAAAATGGAAAATTTAAAGCCAGATGATCATCCACTATTATTAAATATAAATGGACTAAATACTCTAGATAAAAGACCAAAATTGTCAGACTAAATAACAAATTAAACATAACTATATGCTTGACATACAACATAAATGAAGACAACAAAAAGGCTAAAAGTAAAAGGAAAGAAAAAGACCATTTAAACATTACCCAAAAGACAGCTAGAGATGATGGCAAAAGACAATAATGATGACAAGTCACAGGAGACCAACAATTCTAAATTCGTATTTTTCTAATAATATAGTCTCAAGATAAATAAATAAATAATTGACATAACAAAAAGAAGAAACAGAATCATGGAGAACAGAGATAAGAGAGCAAATACACATATCTTTTGGAATTCCAAAAAGAGATAACAAAGCAGAGGTAATAGAGAAATAAAAGAAGTAAACTTTACTAGCCTAATGTAGATTTGTGTAACCACTAAGTAAAGAAAAGTCACATCACACAAACATTTTAAGTTTAAAAGTTTCAACTGTATATCAGAAAGAATAATATGAAATAATCTAAATAAAACAAGCCATTCTATCTGCCATTCAGTATGAGGATGCAATATGAGATATGTACCTGTTAATCCAACTTAGCTTATTTCCTTTTAGTGTATCGCTCTTAGTATCAGCACCTTACTACATTTTCTAGCTGGCCTCTCCATCCAGTATGTAATAATAAGAACAACAGTCTATATTTAATGAATGATTAAGATATGCCAGGCTCTGTTCTAAGCATGACAGTTGTTAACTCATTCATTGCTCACCTCAGCCCATTATGGTTGCAAGTTATTATATGTTATTTAAAGTAAAGAACAGTGTTTAGGACTGTCTTGGTAAGCCTCCCCTCCCTACGGCCACATCATTCATGTAGGGAAAAGAACCGATATTACTTGAGTACTATCCCATTTATTCACACATGAGTTTCCCTATAAGATATCCATAAGCAAAATGAACTTCTTTACACAGCTCAGTTTCTAGGCAGTTATCCATCCAGGTTTAATAGTGGTCTCTTCCTCTGCAGGCATAAGTATATGTACTTCCTTTGGACTAAAATAACTATGTATGTATATCCAAGCCTTTACCCTAGATTTTCTTTTTCCCTCCAAAGTGGTAAGGATCTGTTTTCATGGCTTAAACTACCACCACTATCAGTTAATCCTGAACATACATTTATTGCCTGGATCTCTCATCCGAGCTCTACTTCTGAAATACCTTAACCAACATGTCTGCTGGCATGTCAGACTCAAAGTGTCCAAAACAGAAATTACACCCTGCCCTCAAAGGTGTCTTTGCTACTATATTCTTGATCCATTTTCCACTTTGATATCACCACAGTACCCTGAATTAAACTGGCATGGAAGTATTTCATCACCCATACTTACTCAGTTGTGGTTTTTTTTGTTTGTTTTTTTAACATGGGCAGGCACTGGGAATCAAACCTGGGTCTCCGGCATGGCAGGCGAGCACTGGGCCTGCTTAGCAACTGTGGCCCGCCCTGTACTTACTCACTTTAAACCAAAATTACTCATCCCTTCTTAAAAGAGGGATAGCACCTGTTTCAATTTCTATTCTTTTTATTCAACTCAATGAGGAAAATATTTAACTCCTTTCCCTTTCAAAACAGAACAGTATGAAACCTTAAGCTTCATTTCAAGTGAAAATGAGTTATGGGTAGCAGAAATCAGATAAGCAGACTGACTTAATCACTCAGGTGGCTTATCATTAAGTTAAAAACCACAAGCAGCCACAAGAGTTTCTGACAGTTATGAAGTTTTAAATTGTTCCTATTCTTTATTATATATTATTTGATTTATATTCATAAATGAACTAAAGATTTTAAAAAGGATATAAAATATGCGCAAAAGACATAAACCGACAGATCTCAGAAACAATATAAATTGATGGATAAAAATGTGAAAAGATACCCACCTCCATTAATACTTTAAAAATGCAAATCTTAAAGAAAGTTTTCTGGCAAGGGTATAGGAAACAGACACTCTCATTCATGTTGATAGAAATGTAAATCTGGCTTTTTGGAGAGAAAACCAGAAATAACTAAAAAAATTCAGTATACATACCCTTTTACCTCACAATTTCACATCCTATAGTACACTTATATTTTCACATCCTTAGGTATACTACAGTATACTTGCACATGTGCACAAAGATATTTGGAAAAATATATTCACTACATCATTTATTTGGAATCATAAAAACTGGGAGCACCAAACGGGAAATGGTTAAATAAGTTATATATACATATCCATAAAATAAAATACCATATGGCTACCAAAACGACTGTGATAAATTTATATGTACTCACATGGAAAGATAACCTAAAACAAGGCGAAAAATAGTATGTACAGCATAATTCAACTTGTTATTTTTGTGATATATGTATTATATATTTTATATTTCATTGCATATATAAAACCAAAAATCTACTAAACGTGATTATCTCTGTAAAGAGGAAGGGGGACTTATGATTTCATCTTTTAAATTTTGCGGGGGGGGATAAGTTTCATATGAACAAACCCCAAGACTGAGGGCTCGGCCTATTGATCTGGTTGTCCCCACTGTTTGTGAGAATATCAGAATACTCCAAATGGGGAAGTTGAATTTGATTTCATTTATTTTAATGCAGTTTGAAATTTTATAATGTTTTTAATTTTTAAGTCAAAGCAATAATTAACTCTACCTAAAAATAAAAATTAAAAATGTACATAAATTCTTTAGCCATCAGGGTTGGTGATGCTGCTAATAAAGATAAATGCCCTGGCCTGAGAAGTAGGGGCCAGCAGCTTTCCTCTCACCTCAGACCCCAACTTGGACCCATATTAATTTGAGATATGATGAGACTCCAGAGATTTGATGGAAGTTGTATCTCCCAGACAGCAATTGCATCTATAGTATCAGGGGGTAAATGAATGGGCTGGGAGCAGGCAATGTCAATTAGCGGTAATGGAGAGGGGAAAAAAAAATGTTCTTCAACTTGGCTGAGACAATTATTTCTATTTAAGGGAAAATTTTTTTGTTCTTATTTTAAGTCTTCTTTGCAAATGTAACAACTTGCTGTTGTCAAAGAACCTTCCCAAGACAGCCTTTCTATCCACTTCTGATCAGCAATGGGATTAGAAATCAGATGATACAGTTTATTAGAAATGCATATGGATTAAAGGTAAATAGGCTGTAAACCAAGAACCTTCTGGACTGTATGAGAAATTTTCTCTTATCTCCCAAGTCTTCAGTTAAATTTTGGAGGGGAGAGCGCATGATGGTTGAGTCTTATGTAGGTGACATGCTACTAGTAAACAGCACATGACTATAAGAAGTTCTGTACACAATTCCTTGAATGCCAGACACTAAATTAATTTAAAACTAAAACTCAAACTTCAAAAGCTTTCAAGAATAACCCAAAAAAGATCCTCAAATTTTAGTTATTATGTTTAAAATTATGCTAAAAATTCAAGATTTTTTTAACTTCCAATTTGCTATTTATTCTAACCTTGAATTTACAGATTAAAATAATGTCAGGTGATTTTCTGCAGCAGAAAAACAGAAAACATTGTGTATTCAGTTTCTACATAGCATCATTCTAAAAATTTATCTGCTCAGGACTCCTCAGTAAGTTTTACTAGCTATTACTGATGAGTAATAAATCCTGAAAACTGATATGATCAATCTCTGGACATATAAAAGACCATGGGAATAGATGCACCCTCCGATGGCTCCATTATCAACATCCCATATATTCAGACATTCATATAGATCGTTTCACTTACAGTAAATGAAAAATAACTCCCTCTCATAACCCTGGTCTATTGGCTTAATGAAACTAAGAACTACTCTAAAGATACAGAACCAGAATTATGAGAAAAAATAGCACTATTCCTCGATCAACAATAACACAATGATTCAAGAACGTGTTTCTCTACCTACAAAGCATCGATGGTGCTTTTATCCTCCAAACCAAGTTATCTATCTTACTTCCAAATTAGACCAAAGGCTTCCCAAGGAGAGAAAACATGTCCAGTGCATCTTAGCATCTCTATAATGCACAGCTTTCTGCATAATTAACCCTCAAAGATATGTGTATGTAAACAGCCAAAATTACTTAAGATTTTAGCGTTAGCCATAGAACTGACCAACTTATTAGAAATTTCAATTTAAAAATTCTTACTATAAAACAATTTTAAATGTCCTTTAAATGATTCTTTTTAAGAAGAAAAGCAAGGATGCACAATCTTTATTTCAGACTACTCAACTGCTAACTCTTTATCAAGAAAAATTCAAGTACTAATTTCAGTATGATAAAACCTATATAACTTCACAACTGATTACCCCAGATACCAACCGCTATGTCTTTCTCCCTTTCTTTACATTTAGGATTTACAAGGGTATACCTCCTCATTTCAGCCAGATCTGTAGCCTGGTCATCTAACTTTCCATCTCTTACAAGCATAAAAGTAAGCATCTAAAATTTCTAATTTAAAATATTTCACAATGGCTTAACACTGACCCTGTATTTCCTGAACTCAGACTTAAAGCTATTTTTATACATATAAAATAAAATAAAACCACTTACAAGCAACTTAAAAATTTTTCCCAATCACATTCCACTTCACACCAGAAAAAAAGAAAAGGTGTACAACTTGACAAACTTGACATTTAAAGAATAACAAATGGTAATGCTTGCATGCAAGAACAGAAATAACTAGTGTTCAAACCCAAGAAATGGACAGAAGTCCTTGAACTGAGATATACCCACCAACTCAATTTTATGGACATTAAAGTTATAGAAAGTTGGAGGTAGAAGGGACTTCTGAGATTGCCTATTAGCCCATCCCCTCAATTGACAGATGAATCAGAGAAGCTATGTTTTATGGGTGGAATTGTGCCCCCCCAAAGTCACATTCAAGTCCTAACCCCTGGTACCATGAATGTAACCTTATCTGGAAAACATTGTCTTTGAAGATGAGATTAGTTTAAATGAGGGCAAACTGGGTTAAGGTGCATCCTGCTCCAGTATAACTGGTCTCCTTATACAAAAAAAAAAAAAAAGGCAGGAGGTGGGGTGGGGAAAGAGACAGAGAAACACCAAGGAGAAGATAGAGGAGCCAGAGATTGGAGTGATGTGTCTACAAGCCAAAGAACGCCAACCAACACCAGAAGCTAGGAGAGGGAAGAGAGGATCTCCCCTGTCGGTTTCATGTGGCACATGGCCCTGCTGACACCTTGATTTTGTCTTCTGGCCTCCAGAACTGAGAAAATCACTTTCTGCTGTTTTAAGCCATTCAATTCATGATACTCTGTTATAGCAGCTCTAAGAAATTAATATACTATGTCCAAACATTTTTATTGGTGAAGAGAAAATAATGGCCTAAGTACTAAATGCTTGCAATTAAAGGTAAAAATACCTTGAAAAAATTGTGAGTACTAGTCAATAGTATTATTTTTAATGATGTCATTATTCTTCTACAATAAATGGAACCTTGAGGCCCACATATACACAAAAATTATCTTTTCACCTGTAATCTCATGTAGGAAATGGGCTTTAGGTACAATCCAAAATATAGAGGGAAAGACCATATACTGAGAGAGATTCATCATGGCGTTCTTCACTACAGCAAAATACTGAAAAGCAACTTCAATAACCACAACTGGAAAACAATAAAATATTAACAGCATTATGCCAAGTGATAAAGAGCATAGATTTAGATTTAGAGCATAGGTTTAGAGGAAAAGCTTGGATTCAAAGGCCTATTTTTCAATGCTGGGAGACCTGTGGCAAGTCTCTGAGACTCAGTTTATTTATCTGTAGAATGGGGGGATATTACCATCTTCCTCACAAGGTTGTAAAAAGGACTATATACACGTAAAATGGCTTGGCACAGTACCTAGAGCTCAGTGAGTATTTGATAAATACTACATTTTTTGGCCACTCTTAATATTATATTAATTGACCAGAATATCATACAGGCATTTTAAGTAACAGGTATATGAAAATCTGTATGTACTAGCATGGAAAGATCTCTAAGGGACTGTTACGGGAAAATAGCAAGCTGAAAATAATAGATGATCCCACTTATATGTAAAAAAATATAACTATACACACATGTAAATGCAGAGGGAAAAGTATTAAAAGTGGTTACTGAAGGTAGAAAATGGAATTTATTGATAGAAGTGATAGAAAATTTTATGTTATAGACTTAACTGTTTTAACTCAAACATGCATTTAGGTATTTTTAAAATGACAAAAATAATGTATCAACAAAGAAAAATGACACATTAAGGGAAAGCATCTATAGATAAATTTGCTCATACAACAGGACTACAAAGCAAAAAGGAAGTGCCATATAGACAGTGACTAGAAAAAATATACTAATATCGTAGCATTCCTTGTCTCTCCCAAATTTTTGAATGAATAAACTTTGCATTCGAAATTGGGCTATGTTTTATAAAAATATCTTTCTATAGCTTGTGTTCCATAACGGGCGATTTTTCAATCTTAAACACAAGACTTTAAAGTTGAAAAAATATTCTAGCCACTCACCTCATTTAGTGCTCTGGTCAATATGATCTTACACTCCATTTCCCCTGACTGTTTTCCTATTGACGTGCTTCTACCCAGAAGCCAAAATGCTTACCAATAACATGGTACATACCTCCCGACTACATAGAAGTCACGAATAAAATAAAGTATTGGGAAAAAAGATAAGTACATAAATAAAATTAAAAAAACGGAGGCCCTATATAATGAGATTTATTAATGCTGCCCAAATATTTGTATTAGTGAAAAGAAAATTCATAAGGCAGAAACCAACAATAATCAATTAAGACAACAGAAAAAAAAACTACACTTCAATAAAATTATAATATATTTAAAGTTCATAAAGAATCATTAAAACCAATCTATAAAGATACAGGACTTTACAGTTTACAAACAAGTCCACATTTCATTCTTCTGACAGTCCAGTTAGGGAGGCAAGATGTTACTCTTGTTTTACTAGAGCCCCAATTTACAAATATGTGGGAAGCTGTAAAACTGTGAGTTATATCCCAAATCTTCTGGCTCCGTAACAGAAGTCTTTTTACACAATTCCACATCACGTACTAATTTTCATATAATTTACTAAAAGCAGTCACTCATCTGAGCATTCATCCTGGAAATATATTATTTCTTTTGCATCTTATTCTAACAGGCAAGCAGAACAGGGCATCAGTGCCTTTTCACAAATGACTCAGAAATATCACTGATCTCCTCAAAGATGGCAAACTAGTAAACACTAAAACTGCGACATATCCACAGGAGGAGAACCAAACTCACAAAAGTTCAGAAAACTAAGAGATATGAGAGTGGCTGAAGGAACTAAGGATATTAACTTAGAAAGAAGGGTGGAGGTAGAGGGGAGACAGGCAGAAAGACACACAAATTCTGTCATCGAACATGAGAAGAGCCATAATATATGGGAACCAGATGTGTGCTGTATGGTCCCAGGAATTAAAAACAAAGGCAGTTCAACACTCACTCAACAAACATTTATTGGTTACCTACTCTCTGCCAGATGCTTGTGCTACGTTACACTAGTGACACAAAGGTGAATAATACAAAGTCCCAACCCTCAAGAGGTTCAGACTAGTAAAAAAGTCAAGAAAATAACACAAAATGGGAAGTACTAACAAAGCTATGAAAACAGAGATACTGATGACTGTAACCCTCTCTTTGGTGAGGGGGCTAGTAGAGAAAAATTCATTGAATAGATGAGGAAAAGTTTTAGAAGTGGATGAAATGGGACATAGTATTAACAGGAAGAAAGAACAACACATGCCACAGCATGCATACATGATGCAGCGAAGTCAATATGTTGTGATAGAATGTAAGGTACATAATAGTGGTGCCAAGAGATGAGATTTTAATTGACGAGGGAAATGGTAGAAAAGATCGCAAAGGGCCTCACAAACTTCATGCCAAGGAATTTAGATTGAAACAGTGGAAAACTAATAAGAAATTTTAGTAGGACAATGGTTATGATGAGAAAATATTTAAGAATGCTCTCTAGCAGGAGGTCAGATTTCTAGAGGATAACAGTGGAGACAAAGAGATTAATTATAAAGCTACTACTGTTAGTCCAGATAGGATTGAAGATGAAAAGATAAAGATTGAAGAAATATCTAGGAAGGAAAAAAACAAATGGTACTATTGGCTACGGAAATGAGGGAAAAGGAAGAGTCCAGGACGATTTAAGATCTCAAAAAGGGTTAAGTGGGTTCCACAGTGATGCCCAAGGCAGTTAAAACAGGAAGACAAGTCCATGCATTCATTCAAACAACCTGAAAGCCTGGCCAGGAGGTAGTTTGATACTATTTGAAGAAAGGGGATGAGGGAAGCAAGGCGAAGAGAAGCAAAGATTTGTTTACATTTAGACTTATATAATGCAAGGTGCCTGTCTAGTGAAGCTACTAAGTGGCACGCAAAGAAGGGTTTGGTCTAGGAGAGTCATCAGTTTAAAAGAAGCAACTGAAGACAAGCAGAGAGTATACAAAATGATATGAACTTTGGATACCAATATTTAATAAGTGGGCGAAAGAAACCTATAAAAACAAATGAAGACTAGATCAGGCAAGTTAAGAGCTGAATCAGGACATCAAGTGATATCAAAAGAGGCAAAAAAGAGAAAATTTTCAAGAAGAGAAAGAAGCTGGTGAAAATTACAGTTAAATAAATGCACAGCGTAAAGCCAAGTTTTCTAACAGAAGTCATTCAAAACTGGAATTGACTGTCTTGAAAAGTAATGAATCTCACAATCAAGTAAATGATTCAAGCAGAAGTGGTAAGTAAGTCACCGATGAAGGATGTTGAGGTGAGGATTCTTAGTAGCTCAGCATCTCTAAAGTCTAAGACGAGGTAACCTCAAAACTATTATGGTAAAAAAATGATGTTTCATCAAATATTCTTTTCCAATTTGACCAATGAATGGGATACCTGACTATTCCAATAAAACAAAAGAATCTGTGTACATCTCATGTAATTCATAAGCAACCACTACTAAATTAAAATCATTTTCTAATTCTGCTCTCGGAACACACAAAGTTGCTAGAGAAAAAAGAAGAAACAGTTGATATGATCTATTTTAAATTCAAAGTGATTTTAACTGAGCTCTCGCCATTATCCTCCAAACTTTCTCCATTCTGCATTCCATTTCCACCGTTAACATTCCTTAACACTTTTGCCCTAAAAAGAAAAAAGAAAAAAAGACGACTTGCATTTTACAAGTGCCCTGCTGTCATCTTTCCCTAGTTCCTTACATATCTTTCCAGTAGTCTGCCGTTCCTTTCTTTCTCAAACCAAATTATGTCTTACTCATTTCCAATCCTCCACCATTCCGGATTTTCTAAAACTAGGCCCCTTCATGCTTTCCTTTCTCCTCTATCTCTGCATGTCTTCATTTCCCCTAAACTGGTAAAAGACCTTTCATTTATCTTATTGTCCCATGCCCTATTTTTCTTTTTAATACCAAACATCTCCTACCACCTCCTCACTCTAATTTTCTACAAATAGGTTTGAATCTACCACTCTGCAAAAATTTTTAAAAATTAAAACTACTGACAAATGATACCTGATTTACTGACAGCTTGTTTCAGTTGCTGCTTACTCAATTCCCAATTCCCTTGCTCTCTTCTCAGGTTATGACAGAATTCACCAACCCTCCTTCCAGCAGTTATTTCTTTTCCCTTTGTAATGAGGGAGGATGGTTTGTAGAAAGCATTCTGGACTAAACCAGAAGCTCTGTGTCCTAGACCCAACGTTACCAAGGATTAACTGGGAGCCTTCCTACCTCCACTTACCTTCCCAGATCCCGGCTTACGCGTCAACTTCTGAGACACCTGACTGACACCAGTATATACTTTCTCAAAAATCTATTCCTCTTTGTAGTGCTTATCACAATTACTTAATTATACAATTGGAGGTTGAATGGCTATCTTTCCCATCCATTCACCAGACTGTAAAGCACCAGGAAGGCAGAGAGCAACTGAACAATGCCTCTCACACCTCATCCGTACAAACTAAAAAAGCATATCCTGAATTAACGTTAAAACAAATAGATATTAGATCATTTCCTAAAAGACTGCTTATATTATTTTTATTAACTTAAGTAATAAAATTACTAGCACTTTATTTACTTACAAGATTACTGACAAAACTTCAAACGAAAACTCCACCTATTACCTTAAGCACACATAATATGATGATCTACCAATTGTACATATAAAATTAAACAAGAGTGTGAGAGAACTTGTTTTCCAAGACAACATTTCTCTTGCCCATCTCCACTAAAAGAAAGGGTTGGATCAGTTATCCTCATTTCAAGGCTGAAATGTGTATTCTAAACCATGTAAAGGCTGAATGTGGCAGTACACACCATGTTAAGTGATGTTGATTTTATATTGAAACACTATGTCAACATATCTGCTAAGGTAGTATCCCTTCGTACTTAAGGTTTAAAGCTTTTCTTTAACACTGGCAAAATCCATGACCTATGTACTCTGCAAGACAATCCAAAGTAAAGTTTATCAACCAAATTATAATGATGTGTGATTTTAAATATCATTTCACATATATCAGAGAAAAGCAAGTAATGGATTAGCAATGAGAGTTGCCATTCTGCCTGCTCAGGTGGCTTTCCAAGCTAAAAATTTCAAATCTCACACAAGTAAATAAAAGGTTTGTCAAGTTTTATTCTATACCAATTTGGTCAAACAATTTTAACAGATTATGGGCAAATCTATCCTTCCACTGCTGACCTGAGTGTGCCCTGCTCAACTATCTAGTCAGGTCTTTATGGGTAGGCTTGGCGTTTTTGTTAATTGGTCCCCCTTAAAAAAGAGGAATGCAGGTGATTTCGTTAATCTATAATATTAAGAAGAAAACTGACAATGTCTTTTGAAGCTAAATATATTTAAAGATTGCCGCCGGAACACAACCTACCCGTACTCAAAATCCGATGGTTCGACAATTCCCTAGGTTAAAAGTGGTTAACAGGCTTTAAACATAGTTATAATCCCCAGGAAACAAGAGGCATTTCATAACGGAAACACTAACAGCTATAATCACTTGGAACCATTCTCCAAGGTATCCTCATCTTTAAGTCAACACCACTGACTCTGAGGCGGCAATTGTGCCCCTCTGACATCCTCTTTCTTCCGCAGACTTGCAGCTCCAATCAGTGCACGAGGAGTCCCTCGAGATAAGCCAGAGCTTCCCCGGGACCTCAGCTGGGAAATCCCTGGCCAGAGAATGCGGAGTTCAAACCACCCCCACCCCCACCACCCCCATCCTCCTTTCCTGAAAATTAATGAATTGGCCGTACGATTGTTTATTTAATGAGGTGTGTAGTGGCCTCTACTGGTGCTTGTGTGAGCACAAGAATGTCCCACTCTTACAAGTGGGATGAGCCTGGGGGAGGGGAGGGAGGCGAGGGGTGAACCTGCCTCCGGGTACAAAGCACAGACCTAGAGCCGGGGGCCCCAGACGCACCCCGCAGCCCCCCTCCCGGCTCTTTCACTCTTGACTATCCGCGACCCCCTTTCTCTTAGGCAACCGGAGGAGAGGCAGAGAAGTTCCTGCACGTTTCCTCCTGGATCCTAAACAAAACACTGCAGCGGCCGCCACCGGTGCCGCGCCCCCACCCCCACCCCCACCCCGCGCCCCCGGCCCACCCGGCCCGCGCCCCTAGCGGCTCGCCGCTTACCTGGGGACTGCGGCGGGGAGCCGTTCCTGGCGGCCGCGGCGCCGTGCTCCTGGCGTCCGAGCAGCAGCAAGCAACAGAGCCAGATGGAGGAGGTGCCGAGGAGTCGCCGGGCTCCCTGCTCCGCCGCCATCTCTCCCCGGCGAGTAAGCGGCTGCTGCGGCGGCGACAGTGCCGCGGAGTCCTCGCCTCCTTCCCTCCCGCACTCCTCAGCCGGTCCCTCGTTGCAGGCTCGGCTCCCGCAGCCGCCGCCGCCGCTGCTGCTCCAGCCCGTCCGGGCCCGCGCGGCCCCTCTCGCGGGAGGGGAGACTCGGGGGCGCCTCCCTCCTGCAGGGGGGCGGGGAGTGGAGGAGAGCCAAGAAGAGGGAATCAGTACATTCCGGGGAGGGGGGGCTCGGTCTCCAGGTTCCAGGCGCCGCCACCCGCCGCCGACTCCAGCTCCACACACCAGCGCGGAGGGGGCGGAGCCCACGAGCGGCGGGGGTGGGGGTGGGGGTGGGGACCCTGGGCGCGCATACCCGCGCACACATGAGCGCGCGCCTCCCTCGCCCGCACAGCCCGGGCTTTGCGCGCGGCCTGCGCTCGCTCCAATCCCGGCAGCCGCCTCGCGGGCCGCGGTGGCGGACGCAAGGGGCTGGCGCGAGGGCAGGCAGCGGGCCCGCTCCCCTCCCCCACGCCGCGGACGGGCGCGGGGCGCGCGCGCCGGGCGCTGCTGCTGGCGTCAGGGAAACCCCGGAGAAGCGAATCCTGCTCCTTCTCCGGCTCGCTCGCCGTAGTCCTTTTCGCCCGCGTCGCCCCCGCCTCCTGCTCCTGGCCCCGGGGAGAGATCACCCCTTCTCACCTTCTGATCCTCCTCTGTCTGCAGAGACCTGCGGGCGAGAGGCGCTGCGAGCGCAGGCTTGCCGGAGCTGGCGCGCACCTCTCAGCCTGGGCCCGGGGCCTCTATATAGGGCCTCAGAGGAAATCTGATGGCCTCCAGGAGGAAACCTGGGTGCGCAGAGGGTCGGCACGGGGGTTTATGTGCTCGCCAAAAACAATAGCGATCCCGCCCGGCTCCTGCTGGGATCTGGCGCGGTTCCCGTGGGAGGGGGACCGGTCGCACCGCCGCTGACCTCCAGCTCCCAGGCCGGGCCGCCCTCGCAGCGCGTTTCCCCTGGGCAGTGCTGGGGCCCGCCCGGACCGCGGGACCCGCGCCCCCACCCGCTTCTGTGGGCCCCGGTCCAGGAAACCCGGACAGACAAAGGTGCTTGGTGTCCACTTCTTCGGCTCGTGCGGGGACCGGGGCCGAGCGCTGTGACTCCCCGGGGCTAATCCTCTGGCAATAACTGAAACCTTTACCTATACCTTTGCAGCGTTTTCGTACCTGGGAGTTGGCTTTCGCCGGTAAAGCGGGAGCAAGTGGGATATGATTTCAAACCACTTTGCAATCGTAAGGCAGCATCCCAAAGTTGGCGGAAATTAGTTTGTAGTTACACTTTTGCGCCCTTGGAAAATATTTTAAGAAAATGTTGTATGGGTATGCACCGGAGAGATATGTTTGGTCGTTAATAAGCTGGAAATTTTTTTTCCACTGTTTTGCGTAGCCAATAACCAAATGTGTTGCATTTCACAAGAAAGTGATTAGTTCTCCGACTTTCACATCCCTCTGTGGCTTTTGTAGTTATTTTCTTCAGATGTTTTCTTTTATTCCGAAGTGCCAAAATAAGCAATATAAAGCTTGGATTTACTTCGGAGGGAAGAGCTCAGAATTTTCATAAAACCTCTTAAACCATCAATACGGTGGAATTAGGAACTCTCATCCCAGTTCTAAGAAACAATGACTCTTAAAAGCAGAAATACCCACTTATTGTTTCCATGCGAGAAACAATTTAAATATCGTTTTAAATCTTTCTTATAGTTATTACCATCAAAAATATTTCCTAGACACCCCGATTGACCTATTAAATTAGAAATAGATTATCTCCCAATTACTTCACAAGTATTTGCTTAATTAACCTTTAATAATCATATCATTATTCATTTTTCTGAGATAATGTGGGAGGCTCTTTGGAAACTATAAATTGCCTTGCAAATGGTAGTTTTTTATATATTTTCTAAGTGGAAAATTTTATATTAAAACTGTGAAATGCATACTATGACTTCTAAAATGAAGTTTACATTTATCTCCAAGTTTTGAAAAATATTTGAGGTGTGGGATTTTCATGTATGACTTTTGCGAACTATCTTAATGATTTATCAGCCCACTGTGTATTTCATCAGGTTTACATAAAAAATTTTAAAGAATTTTCCATAGAATACGGTGACAATCATATTTTGGGGACTTGTGATTGAAGCACAATTTTAATCAAACCCACGCTAATAAACAAGTAATAAATGGAGCCCCAGATTAAGAAACAAATTTCGAATCAGTTCATGAGTTAACAGTAAAATAACCCAGGCACATATTTGAATTCAGATGCTTTGCCTTGTTCCAATGTTATTGGCACTGTAGACATTCTCTTTTTTTTAAAATCATTGTTTGCAGTCATTAACTTCTCCTTTGTTAGTAAGGTGTCTTTGAGAAAAGATTTTCTTAGACATCCCATTTACCCTTATTCTCCCAAGATTTACAAGGAATAACTCAGTCCACATCTATATTGCTAATCAAAATAACTTTATGTAGTCTAAACTACTAATCTATGAAGAGCTATCATTAACCGTTCATGAAATTAACACTTTTTTCATTTAAGTAAAGTTAGAACATGAAGCCCATGTTCAATAAGTACTGCACAAAGAAACTTTTAGAGCAAAGAAAACAAAGTGGCCATTGTATGTTAGTATAAATCATCAAAGTACAGGCCAAAAATAACGAGTAATATTCTTATGAAATTTATTCTAAGTTTACTTTGATATAAAAGCTAAATGAAAATTAATAAAGCCTATGAAAATTAAACTTGGTTGAAATATTATCCTTCATAGTGAAATAATTATTTTTCAACATTAGAGAGATATTATAATTCATTGATGCTGTCAGTAATGAGATTCTGCAGGTGATTTTCCCTGAATCACAGTTTCCGAGATGGAGTAGAAGAAAGCTAGCCACCCTGACTAGGAACACTCTGCCAAGTCACAGCAAATTTCAACTAGGAGTTACCCATGTCTTAGGAACATGATTTTCTTCTGCATAGATGTTCATATTTTTATACTTGCACCTTACATTTCACTAAGCAAGAATTTTTATTTTCTCCCTTTCTCCTTCAAAAGCCACCTGTTCCAGGGAGCCATCTCTGATTATACCTATTAGGAAGGACAAAGACTGCACAATATTAATTTTGCTTGTTACGTGTTGCTTAGTTAATAATCACATCTTTAGTTCAAAAACAATCTATCAATTCAACAAATATTATTGAGGACTTGATATTTCCCAGGCACTGTGCCAGGTGGTGGGGTTACAAAAATATTGGTTTATTCATTTAATATTTATAAAGCACTTACTTCATCTCAGGCCCTGTGTTTGGGGGAACACAATGGTGAACAGATAGACAAGGTTCCCATTTAGCAGGAAAGAGAAACAATTATAACAAAGAAGTGTGAAGAGTGCTGTGATA
>PVIY010015849.1:0-52980 GCA_004026745.1 Myrmecophaga tridactyla | reverse complement strand
CTTGCCAATCCCTGCAATCACATAAGCCAATCTCCTGAAATAAATACCTAGATATATATATCTGCTGCAAGTTTTGTTTCCTGTTTGAACTCTGACCAATACAGAGATTATTAATTACCTGGGAAAATATCTGAAGAAACTATCCAAACATAATAATAATATGGAAAATATGAAAAGAGAGGTTACGAATATGAAGGTGAGAGAAAGAAAACCCATCTTATATAATATCATATTCAGAAGAAAACAGTAAAGAGAGCAGAGAGGGGAAATATATGCAAAGAGGTACTGCCTAATATTTCTAAAGAATTGATGAAAGATACTAGCATTCACGTTAAAGAAGCCCAAAATTCCAAGAGAAAAAGATATCCACATTGCAGCAAATCTACAAATTGCCAAAGACAAAAAAAGTATATATTTCAAAAGCAGCTGGAAAAAATATATATTTACAAATGAACCAATAATTAGCATTATAGCGGATTTCTCAAAGATAGAAGGAAGCAAACTAAAAATAATGTCTTAAAAGCCCAGAAAAAAATATCAGAAACCTAAAGCTGTATATTTCAAAAGTTTTATTGTAAAAATAAGAACAATATCATCGAAAAAAGGGATAAGAAAAGCTAATTGTAAATTTGCTGATAAATGTGAATATTACGGGCAATTAAATCCTGCCTAAAAATAAATCCTTTTGTTCCCAAAGTTTTATAACAACAAAGAGATCACAGTCTTTCTAGAACTCCTGCTTATGAAATTATGTCCTTTTTTCCAGGCTGCTACTATAGGCTCCCGAGGTTTCCATTTAGTTTTTTGAATCACATGATGTTGCAATTTTTGTAAGTCAGAATTAGGCAAGCATCAGCAATTTCATACAGTTGAAATTCTTGAGATTCAACATTAAAAACAAAGTTTTTTTTAAGAAGGCAAGGAAGAGACAGGCCCTATTTTAAGCATGCACAGCAATTAGATCTCTCCAGTAGCACTCCGGCTATGTGTGACAAGGGTACCTTTGTTTCTTAACCATCCTTGATAGGTGATTCCAGAGCTATATCACCCTGAGAATGAAAATGTCCTCCAAAGGCCCAACAAAGGTCTTTCTGTTTTCTGTAGAGCTATGACTTTCTATTGCATTTATTCTAATCACTTACTGACCACAAGGCGTCAGACAGTTGCAGGATATGTGAGGTGAAGATATCGATTATATACTTGCCCTTTGGAACTTATGGTCTAATATCTGCTCCTTCATAGAGGTAGCAGTGTATTACCACTCCAGAAACAAACCTTGTCCCATAGTGGAGAAAATAATTTAAGCGTTCTTATAGCTTTTCTCTTATCGGCTTTAAACATGTTTCTTAAACTTCCATGGAATCAACTTTTTTCTCTCTCTATAAACACCTTGCTTCTATTCTGTGAATCATCTCCAACATCTTTTGCATGTCTTTAGTGCAATGAACATAACAGACCACATAGTTTTAAAAAGACTAACAGTTTCTTATGACCCGTTCTTGCACAATCCATCTTTTAATGTAATTACAAGCAGCATATTAACCCTGAGTCTAACCTGCCCTTCCTAAACTTACATTTGTTCTGGAAAGATGTAAGTTTGTACTTCATTTTCTCCTGGTTTATTCCACACTGCATTTTTTTTTTTTTTTTTTTTGCATGGGCAGGCACCGGGAATCAAACCCAGGTCTCCAGCGTGACAGGTGAGAACTCTGCCTGCTGAGCCACCATGGCACACCCTCCATACTGCTTTTTAAATGCAATCTTACTTGGAAGATTATTGCCTTCTTCGCTTATTAAAATACTAAGTAGAATATCTCTAAGACATCTAATGTGTGAGGCCATTCCTAAATTAGTTCCCAAGCTGGCCCAAGTTGATTCTAAGCTTTCACTTCCATCCTTGAGCTTCAGCATTCAAGTTGCATACATGAATCGTCTAAGAACAGAACAAAAAACATTCTGTCATCTAGCTTGTTATGAGAATGTCCTGTGAAACAAAACTGAAGTCTTCCTAAAGCCAAAATGCATTATGCCCTGGGGAAGTCACAGACGCACCTAGTCGTATCCCAGTCCTCATCTACCCCTGCCTCCTTTTTTTATTGTGTGCAGATGTTTCAATAGGTTTCCATTGCCCAGTGTCTAAGGAGCAGACTGACATTACCTTAAATCCAAAACTTGGAACAAGCAGCTTATCAGGGCGGGAACTCTGGGTGACAGTGTCCCCTACCCCTGAGTTACATAAATACCCCCAGCCTCGGGCAGCTCAGATTCAGCTCTCCTCTCCATCCTGAAATGGGGTATGCAGCGCTGCTGTCCGCCAAAACTGACTTGTACAGTTTGGCTTCCCCGGCCACAAAGGGATCTCGTCTCCTGCTCTTTTGGACCCTTTGTGGTGTATAACTAATCAAGTAGTCATTTGCTGAAAGTTTTTGTTGTGTCTGAGCCTGTGTTCCTGTATAGCAATTCACTCCACACACTGTCTTGCATGTCCCTGATGCCTATGTAATGTGTCTGTGGGATATTTTCTTTACAAATACACATTATGGCTCAGGCATTCCTAGGTGATTGCTAGATTGGTTGCCTGCTGATTATTCTATTGTCTTCCCAGGTATCAAAATAAACTGCCTTATCTATGATTTACAGAGTCAATTTCCTTCTGAAGAAAATGGGAACAACACTGAATTCCTTAATTCTTCCATGAATTATAAAAAAGATAGGTCTTTTATCACATCCTTCCTGCTAAGTAATTTCACATCAAAGCCCAGTTTAGATCTCTGACCCTCTTCACTTAATTTTGTTGGGTGTTTTTCTGCCAACCATTTGATTCAGATAGTTATCCTTTTTTTTTTTTCTGAAACAAATAAGAAAATGAAAGTAGCAGCCAGGTATCAACTACCTGCAAAATGCCAAAAATTGTAGTACATGCTTTGCATATATTATATCGAATCCTCCTGACATCGCATTAAGGTATTAGATCCATTTTATAAGTGAGAAAATTGATACTCATGAAGATTAAGAAGCTCAGAAGTGACAGAGATACAGGAGTCACATGCACTCTCTCTCTTCCGGATCTCATTTTCATGTTACTCTTACCCAGGTTTCCCCCACAGCTTTTATTCACTTTCACTTAAAATATTAGAGGAATGCTTAAAACATTTGTCATAACTTTTACATTGGCTGTATATGTATTGCATATATGTCAATATGTTATATATACTGTTATTCTTAAACTCAAAACTCTTAAAATATTTCTTAGAACTTTTTAGAATATGTTTCAAAGAAAATTCTGTCCATCTCCAGTCATTTCAAGAGACATTTGTTAAACTGGTTGTTTAGAAATTTGTAGAAATAGCCTAAGTAAATGTGATTCATGGGAAGGTTCCCATCTTTCCTCTAACACCTTCTTCCTTGAGTGCCTCGGCAGCGTGGTCTGTTTCCTTTCTGAGCCTCAGTTTCTTTATCAATGAGAAGAGGTGGATTTAAGGATGGGAGGAAACTATCTGCTCCAGGTGTGTGTTGCTTTGCACTTCCCTCATTCAGACCAATGAGTTAGATTCAGTGTAGCCATAAAGGGTTATTTATGCAGGCTTGTTCCAGTCCATCCAAACCATCGCCTTTGCGTGTATACGTAGATACGGCAGGTGGAGAAGGACACCAATAAGTGACAGCAGTACAAAACATTTATGCGGCTCTTTGCCTTTCACGCAGCATGCGGTCTAGTGGAAAAAGTGTATTTTTTATTTGATCATTCCAGAGCACAGCTATGCTTGGTGCTCTCATTGCTCTACTTAAAATTCTCTTATGTTTTTGTCAAAAAGTGACCTGTTCTATTTCATATATGAAAGCTTCACATTAAAAGAATATGAGGTAGCAGATATCTTTACTGAAGTGCTGTTGGCAGCTGAAATCACTGACAACTTCCTAGCTGTGATTCATAATCTATACTGGTGCCTTTGAGACAGCAGGCTATTGATTTTTCCCTGTCTATAATCCAAGACCATATACACAGGTTGTTAGACATCTGTGGGAATATAAACTGAATTCTGATACAAGTTAGAAGGGCTCTTTTCATGGGGCACTTAGTTTTTGTCTTAGAGAAAATCTTTACTCAATTGTAATCTGGGTGAACTTTTTCAAAACAAACAATTCAATATAAACTAGGTTGCAGGCTTTGGGGTAAAGGACACTGTGAGATTTTTGCCCTGTGCTTAAATAAAATAATTTTCTCCAGTGGATAGACAATCTATTAAATGATTGGCCTTTTTTTCTTTATTCTACCCATTAATACTTTTCATCTGATGGCACTAACTGGATAGGTTTCAAATGTAGGAAGATAAATATAGGACATAGACAGGAATAAAACTTTTTAAACAGTCATACGGTATCAACTATAGAACTGTTTCTGCAAAATGAATATGATTTATACATGGAGAGAAGACTTCTTAGGTTTCGTGACTATTTATGAACCACAGCATGTATGTCTGGCCAAGAAATACAAATAGCTTTTTAATTTTCATGTAGACATCTCAGAGAAAAAGAAAAGTAAGGTTTTGCCCCGAGGTAGTCTCTTACTAACAGAGTAAATAATGAAATTTATCTAATCTTAACATTTTCAAAGGAGAAGTTGTATTACAAAGTCAATTTTATACCTTTTTCAGCATACAAATTGAAGGGAAAAAATAGTATTCTTATACTTAGATAAAGTATGAATACTTTATACTTAAAGTCCAACACTCATAAATTGATACTATTCAAAAACTTATACTTTCTAGAAAAAATTTACCTGGCTAAGGTGTGCTTTTCATACTCCTCATATAATACTCACTCTATCTTTTATGAAAGATTTTAGTTTAATAAAACTAGCCCCTGATATTTACAGATAATTCACTATATACCAAGGACTATTCTAAGTGGTAGGTAACTATTATGCTGGTTTGAAAGGATGTATGACCCCTAGAAAAGCCATGTTTTAATCCTAATTCCATTCTGTAAAGGCAGCTGTTTCTTCTAATCTCTATTCAGTATTGTATGTTTGAAACTGTAATTAGACTATCTCTCTGGAGATGTGATTTAATCAATAGTGGTTGTTAAACTGGATTAGGTGACGACATGTCTCAACCCATTTGGGTGGGTCTTGATAAGTTTCTGGAGTCTTATAAAAGAGGAAACATTTTGGAGAATAAGAGATTCAAAAAGAGCAGAGCAGAATGACATAGCCATGAGAAGCAGAGTCCACCAGCCAGGACCTTTGGAGATGAAGGAGGAAAATGTCTCTTGGGGAGCTTCATGAAACAGGAAGCCAGGAGAAGAAGCTAGCAGATGATGCCATGTTCACCATGTGCCTTTCCAGATGAGAGAGGAACCCTGACCATGT
Organism: Myrmecophaga tridactyla; assembly: GCA_004026745.1. Lineage (NCBI taxonomy): Eukaryota > Metazoa > Chordata > Mammalia > Pilosa > Myrmecophagidae > Myrmecophaga > Myrmecophaga tridactyla. The sequence continues at coordinate 47,609 of PVIY010015849.1, read as the reverse complement.
TCACCATGTGCCTTTCCAGATAAGAGAGAAACTGTGACCGTGTTTGCCATGTACCTTTCCAATTGAGAGAGAGACCCTGAACTTCATCGGCCTTCTTGAACCATGGTATCTTTCCCTGGATGCCTTAGATTGGACATTTTTAGACTTGTTTTAATTGGGACATTTTCTCAGCCTTGGAACTGTAAACTAGCAGCTTATTAAATTCCCCTTTTTAAAAGCCATTCTGTTTCTGGTATGTTGCATTCCGGCAGCTAGCAAACTAGAACACTCTTATTACTTCACAACAATCCTGAAAGGGCAATAATGATATTATTATATCCCCACTTCAAATGTGGATGCTGAGACACAGAGATGTTAAGATCACACAACTAGTTAAGTTTGGAGTCAAGGTTCAAGCCCAAGTAGTCCAAACCAGGAGATTAAACTCTTAAACCCTGCTTAACTTCCCAAAAGGATTTTATGCAACTTGAGGGGAAGAATTTTTTTAATTAACTTTTGTATCACTTGAATTATCTAGCATATTACCTTAATAAATGCCTATTAATATAAATTTATCTCTAGAGAAAATATATAAGGGAAATAAAATTAACTTAAACCAACAGCTCAGAACAGTGTTTCTCTCTGTTTCTTTAACCAATGCTTCATTCCAATCACATCTTCTTGTTCAAGTAATCTAGCCTTTGCAAGTCCTCTAGACTATAATATGTATTTTTGAATTTTTGAATTATTGGAATAATGGAGATTGCATTTGAAATATTTTGTCAAATGTTAGTATAATATTAAGTATAAGTTTCCACACTGTAAAGCCATTACGAGTCCTAGCCCTCTAGCTGAGAATCTTTTCCTTAGCTTCTCTACACATAACTTCTCATTTGCACACTTTCCAGTTCTACAAAATTCCTAAAAGTGTATTAAATTGTATGTTGAAGAATTATAATATGCAAAATATTTCGATGTCTAATAGTCATTCCATGTTAAATTATAAATGCAAAAAAATAAAAGACTAGGCTAGAAGACATTTGAAAATAATAAAAAAGCTGAATAGAATAAACAGATCTTCACCTAAAAAGATAATTATCTAAACACAAAAAAGAGAAAAATAGGGAAACAACAGCAACAACAACAAATAAATGCACTGCTGGAGAAAAGAAATGGCATGCTTCCAATTAAAAACCAATCTCTGAAAATTATTCACCACAGGAACCAGAAAAAATAATTTAAGAAAACTATTTTAAATTCTCCATGGGATTTAGGGAAACTCAATGAAATAGTGGTGGAAAGCTATAATAAGATAATGGATTGAGATGAAAACATCACTTGATGACATGAAGAGGAAAATGTGTAAGATTTAAAAAGAATATTTCAATTAAACTAAAAACGTAGTAGCAGAATACAACCTTAATTTGAGGCAACAAAGGGTGAAATTGATATGGTAAACATAACTTATGATAAATATATTATTATGTAGAAGAACATTGAAATAAATTTGGAAAACCTAATAAAATCTGGAAACATATAAAATGCCCCAAACACAAAAGCATAAATAGAAAATTTGAATAAACTGAATTGCACTGAAGAAATAAAGATACCAGGCAGAATAGGTGAATGCCACAAATTATCAAGGAATAAACAATCCTTATTTTATGAGTTGTTACAGAAAACAGAAAAGACTCCAACAAAAATATTTATAATTGAATCTTCCATAGTTGAAAAGAATCATAAGGTAGAACTTACCCAAGAAATAGAAGCACAGTTAAACATTAGAAACACCTATCACTGGAACTTATCATATTAATAAATTAAGATCCAAAATTTTTAAAAATATTAAATAATTTACAAACTTTAAATCCTATTTATGATTTTAAAATACCATAACACATGAAGATGTGAGAGAATTTCCTCAAGATTTTCCCAGCAAACTTGCAGCAAATATACTTAATGAAAACAATTTAGGCACATTCCCTTTAGGATAAGGAAGAAGCCAATGATGATAACTTAAGAGCATTGGAGGGCCTATCTAGTGTATTAAGATTTGGGAGAGAGAAAGAGGGAAGGAGAGAGGAGGCAGAAGAAGATGGAAGAAGAGGTAGAAGAAAAAGAAGAGCAGGAGGAGGAGGAGGAGAAGGAGGAAGAGGGAGAATGAAAAGGGGGAAGTGGGGGGACAAGGAGGAAAAAAAGAAGGAGAAGGAAGAAGAGGAGTAGGAGAAGGAGAAGGAGAGAGATGTTAAAACCTGGGAGTAGAAAAGAGAACTAATTACTTTGGTTCCTGCCAAGATTGTGAAATAGCAATTGCTACTTGTTCCTTCTCTTGGAAAAACTATTGAGGGAAATGTAACCAAGGAGACAACAAAACAGAAATCTCTGAGGAGATTGATGGCTCCTGTGGACTAGTACATGTGCGATGAGGGGAGAGCTGTCAGAACTGCAAGGTACAGCCATGAAGGCTATGCAGTGGACAACTCCAGAGGGTGCTATTCACATAGATTATGATGTGAAAAACTCCCCCTGATTTGATACAGCTTAGAACAGAGGGTGGTTGAAACATTCTAGGAATATAAACAGGAGAGAAGCAGTTTAGTTTTGTCACCTTTCTTTCCCCACCATTGCCTTATGCCAATAATTTCATGCCCCATCCTTGCAGCAATCTATAGAAATGGCTCATATCTCTTGGGTAGATAAGTACAGATATAAAATTAGGACAGTACAAACATGTGGCAAGTGATATTTGAAGAGATTAAATTTATTTCTTCAGCATTCACTCCTTATGCCTTTTCATCTTCAAGCCATCAAAGCTGGTGGAAGGAAACTGCCTCCTCCCAGTGCTGCTTCTCCTTGGGGTTCTGAAGGTGAGTTATTTGGTAACAAGAGTAGTTAACTGGGCATCTTCACCCTAGATATCTACTCTTTCCCATTGTTCTCACCAGAAGCCAGGGTGTGGGCTTCTAACTCCCCCCTCCTCCCCCCCAATCAGTTTCATGAACAGTAAACCCTGTAACTCAAAAGGAATGAATTTTCACAAGCCAAAATAATGGGACACAACAAACCAAGCAACGTGTACCATCTGGAGCAGAAGTTATTATAACAGCTGGAACAAGAATATAAAATAGTAAATAGATGAGGAAAGATATTAGTAAAATAAATACTATAAAACCTAAGTAGAACACTTAGGTATGAAAATTAGGTATGGAATATTAGGCAATTGAAACAAAGAGTCCAAATTGTTCTTGTTTTCAGAGAATATGATGGTTTACTTAGAAAATCCAAGAGAATCAATGAACCAATATTTAAAACAAATATGAGAGCTCAGTCAGAGTGACAGGTACAAGATTAACCTACAAAAATTAACCAGTTAGAAATTATAACAGATAATAAGATTCTCTAGAAATTAACTTAATGAAGAATACATGTACCCTATAGAAAGAATATTTTAAGATTACCAAAGAATGTTTAAGAAGTCCTAAATAAATGAGGAGATACGATTTGTGCAGATGGCACAACATAATATAAAATAGATGGCAATTTTTCCCTAATTAATCTAAAAATTCAATTTGATCAAAATAAAAATCCCAGCAAGATTGCATTATTTGACAAACTGATTCTAAAATATATAGAGAAAAAAGTAATTTATATATATATATAATATAATTAAATATATATATAATTAAGGTTCACAAATAGTTAACGCAACTTAAAAAGTTAAGAAAGGCAATTTTCCCTACTGGATACTAATCCACTAAAAAAATTAAAACAATAGAAAAATAAAAGCAGGCTAATTTTAATGGAAAAGACAAATATGTCAATGAAAGAGGAATATATATACTGTAAATATGACATGACAAATTTAATTAAGAGGAAATATGATTTACTGTGAAGATGGGGCTGGGAAACCTGGCTCACTATTTATGGGAGAAAAAAAGCTGACCTATACATTGTCTAATATACAAAAATTGATTCTAGGTGGGCTAAATACTTACATATGGAAAAAAATTTATAAATGGAGGAAAAGATCTTTTTAACCATAGGATAGGAACAGGTTTCTTAGCCAAGATTCAAAAAAATCCCATACCAAAGAAGGAAAATTGATAAATTTGACTACCTGAGAATAAGAGATTTCAGTTCAAATCTTGGCACTAGAGATCATTTTAAAGAATAGGCAAAAAATAAAATAAAATAAATTTTGCAGTGCCTAAATCTTGCATATCAGCCAGAAAAATACAAAAACCCAATGAAAATCCTTGGTCAAAGTATGTAAACATTAAAACCCAAATGAATAATCTTCTTATTAATAAAGAAGTGATCAATTTTATTAACTAACTAAAGAAAAGGAAGGAAAAAAAAGAGAGATTGCAGTTTATATTCATCAAGCTTGAAGAAACAAAGTGAATCTTCACCATTGAGTAAATAAGAGTCCTCATAATCTGCTGATGGAAGTATTAATTGGTGAAAATATTTTAGAGAGTAGTCTGGCAATGCTTAACGAAAGTGTGTACATTTATATCCTAAACCCAGCTAATCCTATTCTAGGTATACATCCCACAGAAATGCTCACAAGGGTCTTTCTGGTGTATATTATAGCACTGGCTTTGGTAACCAAGATTTGTAGATCACTTAGATGACTAAATAAGTTAAATATAGAATAGCATGGATGGACATAGAATGGAATACTTTTCAGCAATCAGAATCAATAACCCATTCTCACATACATTGGCATCAATTCCTTTCAGAGACATAGTGTTGAATAGGGAAACACAGAATGAGAATTTTATCAAAATTCCACTTCCATATATTTCAACACTCAACAAAGTAATATTATATGTTACAAAGACAAACATAAATCTAAATAAATGTTTCAGTAGGTGACTATGGGAGAAGGGGAATGGGAGTGTAGATAGGGGAATAAAGGGAAAACAGTTGAGTAAAATAAAAGGAAAGCACTTTTCATGAATAAAATGCAGTGTGTCATGAACTAGGAATATTATTAATGAAATCCACACATCTGAATGCCAAAAATAAAATAAAATCAGTAAAGTAAGAGACAAATTTGAGAAACTTTCATATTGGAGAGAAAAAATGTCAAAATATAAAATAAGATTGAATATGAAATATACTAAAGATTAAAAGTATAGGTGTTCTTTCTTTCTGTTAGGAAAAAAGACATAATTGAAACAAATTTTCCTCATTGGAAAAGAAAATTCCAAATACACAAACTAAGGGAATCATTACATCTCAATGAACATCAGAGAAAATAAGCATTGTATCAGTTATCTATTGCTAACAAATTAGCCCAAAACTTCACAGCTGTAAATAACAAACATTTACTATCTTACAGTTTCCATGGGTGAGGAATCTGAGGACAGCTTCAATGAGTGGTTGGCTAAGTGTTTCGTGAGGTTGCAGACGAGCCATTAGCTGGGGCCAAAGTCATCTCACAGCATAGATGGGGCTGGAGAATTATTCTTAAGCCCACAAAAGTGGCTTTTGGCCATGTGGCCTTCCCAGAGCCGCCTCACAACATGGCAGCTAGCTGAGAAAGTGAGAACAACCAAGACGAAAGCCACAGTCTGTATGTAAACTAAGATCACAAATGACGTCCAATCATTTCTGCTGTATTTTATTTATTAGAAGTAAGTCAGTAAGTCCAGACCGTAATCAAGAGAAGAGGATTATACATGGACATGATTACTAGGGTGACAAGGATCATTGGCAGTCATATTAGATTCCGCCTACCTGAGCTTTTTTTTTTTTAATTCAAAAAGCATGACTGAAAAGTTTACATATGCTGAATGCTTTGTTAGCCAAAGTATATGAATTTTTTAAGTTAAAAAAATTCTATGAGATTCTATTCAGGCTGATGTGGAAGAGTAATAAAGAAAAAAGGGAATTATTGGTTTAACCTACTCTGTGGTACCAAATGTCCGGTGAACCTTGTAAGTATTCCCACACAAATTTTGCACTCAATCGAAATAACTCTCCAATGTGAAAGCAGAAGAGAAACATTCTCATATTAAAAAAAGAAAATCCCAGTAACCTTCTTGAACAAATTACTTGATGATGCATTCCAGCCAAACAAGAGTTAAATAAAAATTAGCAGGGCAAAAATGTATAGTAAAGTTGCGGTATGTAAAGAACTGTTTTTTTAAAATCTTGTCTTCTAGGAAGATAGCCTTGGAAAATAATCAAATCAAAGTTAACATATGACAATGTGTAACACTGTTATTTAATTAACAAGCAAACGTAAATGAAAATTGAAATGCTTAAAAAAAGAAAGAACACTAAAATGATGGCCAACTATGTTCATATTATGTCATTTTTTTTGCAATGGAATTATTATTAATACAGAAAATGCTTATGCAGAATCATAATTAAAATGCCAAGCTAAAATTTACATATTTTGCAAGATTTTCAAAACATCAAGTAAATATCAAGAATGAAAAAGATTGCAAGCAAATACATCAAATAAAATTTTTGGTTGTATATCCCTCTAATTGTTATTAGTGAAGGGTATTTTTAAATTCTGCTTCGTAACTTCTGTACTTTCCAAATTTCCTTATGTTTTGTAAGCATTTAAAGTAAACAGTTTTTTTTTAAAGCTGGGTAAAAGTATTTCAAGAAGATACCTAAGGAGAATCCATAGAAACAGAATTAGAAATCTCTAAAAATCTATGACTCTAAGGTTAAGTTTGGATAGAAGGCATCCTTTTTCCTATATCATACCCAAGCCTGATCTCTGAACACAGTCACTGCCAGAATCATAAAGGAACGTAACTAACATATTGGGGATGCCTTTACTGCATATACCAAAAGATAGACAATAAAACACATGGGCTAAAATTGGGTAGTATTCTATCACCTTATTCCTATCCTTGGAATCTAATGCAATGACTGGTATGCAGTTGATACTCAGTTTATAATGGAATGAAGGGAGGAAAGGGAAGTGGGGTAAAAATAGAGACGGATGGAAGGAAGGGAGGAAATGAGGAAGGAAGGGAGAGAGAGAGGAAGGAGGGAGAATTTCAACCATGAAAGACAGCAGTGGAGATAATCACAAGTAAAGATGGACAATAAAAGAATTGTCACCAGCATAAATCATTTCTGAATAAGTATTCACTGCACGCATTATCAGGACAAACTATTATCTCTGCATTTTATTTGTGAGGTGGTTCTCATTTATTCATTTATGAAATATGTACTAAGGGCCTACTCTGGCATTGAGATACAAGGGAAAACAAAGTGATTGTTCCTTGTCTCATGGAGCGCAACCTATCAATTGGTCCCTTAGATTAAAGGTGCAGGACATCAAAATATCGGCCAAAAAAAAAGAGTCAATGTGAATTGTATGTTGTGGATAAACATGTCTTTTTGAACATCACAATTTAAAAAGATAAAAATAGCTGGCCCAATGGGTTAGCTAGATAAGCCATTTTTCTCCAGTGACCTGAGCCTTAGATGTAAATTAAATTTATATTGTATGCCCTGATGAAGGTGAAATGTGCTTAAGTAAGAAGGACATGATTTACTATAGTGTCTTTAATATTATTTGTTTGATTTTTCCTGAAAGAATAGTCTCCCCATTGTTCCTCTCCTAAATCCTGTTGTGCCTGACAAAATACAAGGATATTTTCTGATGTGTGGGGCCCTCCATCACCACTCCAGAAGTTAACTCATAAGAAATAAATAATAATAACTAGAAAATTCTGAAATGGTTCCATCTACAGGTCAGAAGCCAATAAGACCAAAAAGAAAACAATATGAAAGTACTAGCAGGAATAAAAATAAAGCTAGTAAAGATGAAACGTGTTTCAGGAAAGGAAAATAAATGCAAAAGAGCATATAGCCAAACCAAACTCAAAAATTGTTTGCAGAGATGCATCCATTCATTTGTTTATCCAAATATATTGAGTACCTACCATGTGCCAGATACTATTGCCAATCAGGAGTGTATAACAAGAGTGAAAATGTCATAAAATAGTAATGAGTAAGATGGTGATTATAAATTAATTAATTTGTGACCAATACCTTGCCAAATGGTTCATTTACATAGTTTCATTTACTCATTACCATCCTATGATGCACCTTTTAAAATAATCTCCATTTTAGAGATGAGAAAATGAACTGTTAATCTCAAATGTCCAGATTCTTAACCATTTTAACATAATAATAGTAACAGTAATGAAATTGAATACTGAGTCTAAGTCATAGAAGATCTAAAATCCTTTAACAGACATAAAAACATTAACACAATAAATAATGCAATGTTTGGAGTCATACAAATTTAATTTTAACCTCAATTTTAGCATCTAGCAGTGGGTGCTAGTTATTTAACATATCTGAGCATGTTTCTTCATCTTAAGATATATGAAGCAAAATGTACCTCATAGGATTGTGTGAGGTTAAATAATAGCATAATTCATGAAAAAAAACGGATATGTTAAACTTTATTAAATGTATAAACTTCTGCTCTCTGAAATACACTGTTAAGGAAATGAAAAGACAAGCCATGTACTTGGAGAAAACATTTGCAAAACACATATCTGATAAAGGACCTGTACCCAAAATATACAAAGAGCACTTAAAACTCAAAAATAAGAAAACAAACAACCCAATTTTAAAATGGGCAAAAATATGAACAGACACATCACCAAAAAACATTTTGGCAATTTCTTAATTTTTCCTAAATTTCCTAAGTTTTCCAACTGAGCTGAAAACTTGTATCCATGCAAAATCCTGCACACAAATGTTTATAGCAGCTTTATTCATAATTGTCAAAAACTAGAAGCAACCAATATGTCCTTCAATATGTGATTGGAGAAACAAATTGCGGTTCATACGAACAATTGACTAGTAACCAGAGGAAAATAAAATGATCTACGAAACCACAGAAGGACATGGAAGATACTTAAGGGCATAGTGCTAAGTGAAATTAGCCAATCTAAAAAGGCTGCATACTATATGGTTCTAATATGTGACATTGTGGAAAAGGCAAAACTATAGAGACACTTAAAACCAGTGGTTGCCAGAGGAAAGGGAGAAGGGATAAATAGGCGAAGCACAGTAGAGTTCTAGGGTGGTAAAACTATTCTATATGACACTGTAATGGTAGAAATATGATGTTATGCATTTGTCAAATCCATAGAAATTTAAACAAATACAGTGGACCTTAATATATGCCTATTTTTTACTGGCCATCAAAGAGATGATACTAACATCTCTTGAAGGAATATTGGCACAGATGCAGCAGCCAAAACCACAGCCTGATCAATACAGTCCCTTCTAAGCCTCATTCCTGAACCCCTTAACTTGCCACATGTACCCTCTTATTCCCTGGTTGAGCCCGAACAAGCTGTCCAGCTAGGATTCACTCTGGGAATGGAAGGAGGGTCATTCCCCTCCCTTTTCCCCAGTCTCTCTTGGCTAATGCCTCCCCTAGGCCCACTCAATTCTATCTTCTACTTGCTATTGATTGGCCCCTATATTTTTAAGCTTCTCACCAAGTTTATTTCTTCCAGACTCGAAGCCTTTCATACCAAACTAACATTGATGTGAGAATTTCCATCCCTCCCAACCACCCCTCTGGATGCCTCCCTTCTCAACCTAAGTGAGATAGCAGAAAGTTTTATTCCTCATCATGTAGGGCCTATAGCCCTGACAAGCAGGCAGGAGCTACAGAAGACAGACCAATATCCTTCAGCAATCCTTAAGATTAAGAGACTAGAACTCTGAGTGGGAAGTTGAGGCTGGCTATAGGGAAAACATACTACAAAGAGGCCTTTGAGCAAGGATGGTTAAACAAAGTCAGGAGGACCTATCCTGCACAGACATCCTGCCTGGGGCTACCCACCTAGGCAGAATACCTGGCGGCAGCTAACCCACCAAGTGTGATATCTAACCACCAATCACCACCTTAGAGAGAATGGAGGGTAGGAGAACAAGCCCAGGACAAGGAAGGGGAGCAGCAAGTAAGTAAATCTAAGCGATAAAAGCAGATGGCCCCACAGTGTCTCAGCTTCTTGCCTCCTACTTCTTCCCTTTCTAGAATGCTCCCATACTCCTTTTTGCATGTGTACTTGATAAACTTTCTGTTTAATAAAAAAAAAGCAAAAATAAGTTAGAAGGTTGTAGGTTCCCAGAAATAACGCAGACTGTGACAAAATAATCTGACTTTATTAAAATGTATGAAATAATCTCACTGGAGGGGATAGAAGAAAAGGTACTCACCTAAGTAACTTTGGAAATGAATGGAGTCTGTAAGATTAAAGTCAAAAGGAACTGCACACAATCATTCAGCTCTAGTCTATAAGCCTGTGTCTTATGCAAGTACAGACTAAACATTTCTGGTACTATGATACACGTATTGCGAAATAGAACAATTAAGTAAATGGATGGCACCTGGTGGAAGCCAGATTTCTCATTGTTGGAGTGAAAATTTAGGTAAGTAAGGGGAGGAGGTTAGAGTGATCATGGGGTAATGAATTGGAGTTGGTGACCACAGTGAGAACTCAGGTTTTAATACAGGTACAGATACTTACATTTACAGATATTTATAGATATACAGTGATTGGTATACATGCATATATTTCTTTGCTCAGTCAGCTGAGAGGGCCTAAAAGAAATGACAACCCATAGCAATACGCACACCTACTGCCCAGATCTTTATTTTTATTAGGATTGTCCATAAAATGAACCAGGGCTTTCTGGAGAAATGACTGATTTTCCAGGAGCTTGGAAAAGCTCATGGTGGCAGAAATTTTAATGAAATAAAAATAAAAGCTTCATTAACGAGGTTATACCAAAGACTCAGAGAAGTCAACTGAAAATGCTCCCAGTGGCAAAACCTGGAAGAATCAGAGCAACAAAATATTGGATTATAAACAAAAGTATAAAATAAATATCCATTAGCACATCCCAGTATAAATAAATCATACTGCTATAAACAAATAACTGAATAAATTAATAAATGGGAGAGAAGAAGCAAATTACCCATGCAGAAGAATTTAAAATCAATTATGTACATACTCCACCCTAAAGGAAAGAGAGCCTAACCTCCCATTCCTTAAGTGGGCTGTACATAATGACTTCCTTCCAAAGAGTAAAGTATGTAAAAGGGGAAAACAGAATAACTTTGCAGTGCAGAAGCCTGATAGACACGACTTCTGTCAAATGATCAAGGTCACCATCAACTGTCATACATCAAGTTGATAGTATATACCTTGCAAGAAGTGTGATAGAAATGGCACTGTACCTCATGATCTTTCCCCTAAAAACACATATCCCCAGCCTAATCGTGAGAAAAACAGACAAATTCCAATACAGAGGCATCCTACAGTATACCAGACCAGTATTCTTCAAAACTGCCAAGGTTATCAAAAACAAAAGTCTGAGAAAATGTTACATCCAGAATGAGCCTAAGGAAACATGTTTACTAAGGGTAATGTAGTATTCTGGAAGGGGTCAGGGAATAGAGAAAGCAGATTAGGTAAAAACTAAAGAAACATAGATAAACACAGACTTCAGTTAATAAGAATGTATCCATATTGGTTCATTAAGGAAACATAGATAAACATGGACTTTAGCTAATAATAATGTTGGTTCAGTTGTGATAACAAATATATCATTCTAAATTAAGATGTTAATAACAGAGAAAACTAGTAGCAGCCTGGCATCCATGCCCTTAGTATATCTCTTGCACCCTGACTTTGATTGTCCTCATGAGCCCCATTTGTGCTCAGTATCCTGTACACACATGCTTTGCAAGCGACGATGCCATGAGTCTGACTTCCAATTCCAGCACAGGAGTTGAATGGGTTGCAGCAGGTACAATTGCTGCTGCAACAACCACAATTTGTTGTCTAACTTACAAAAGATTATGTTAAAGACTATCGCAACAAGGGTATGGTAAACCTTGACATTCAGAAAGACAACCCCAAGGTAGTACACGCTTTTGACATGGAAGATTTGGGAGATAAAGTCATGTGCTGCCATTGCTGAAGGTCCCAAAACTTCTCACTCTGTGACCGGTCTCCAACAAAACACATTGAAGACACGAGACAATGTAGGACCTCTGATCATTAAGAAAAAAGAAACTTAAATGGGCAGTTTTGATACTGTGAATAACTTGTCATAATGTTACCTAATTGTTTAATTAGAAGGAATACCACTTCTGTGAGAGTCACATCCCGTAGGTTCTAGATGCGATATATTGCAAACTACAGCTTTTACACGCTTGGCATTTGCCATTTGCCTTACTTGTTGAAATGTTGTTGTACACATTTGTTTAAACAAAAAAAAGAAAGGAAAGGAAAAAGGAAAAAACAGCCTCATTGTTTGTGGATTATTTTGGTCTTGTAAGGAGCCATTTCTTTAAATTTAAAATAATGATATTAGAAAATAGTTGCATGTTGAAATTAACAAATGAAATTATTCTCAAAATCACACAAGTTTCAAAGAAAAATTATCACACTTTCTATTTCTTAGTTAACCTAAAAAGTAAATTGGTTGTGATTAAACTACATTAATTTCTTAATACAAGCCAGGAAAAATCTTTTGACCTTGATTTTCTTCTTGACAGTAATGTCACTCAGAAAATGTGGCTTCCATGTTTTCACAGTTTTCAATCAAAATGAACTATGAATGTCATTCTGTTTAATTATAAGTGAGCCAGATCAATAATGAAGGGGTGGTAACTTCTTTGTATTCATCTTCATGAATATTTAATTGCTCCATTAAAAGAACTGATAGTGGAAATTTAGATCAAAGTAATACTAAATTTCAGGTCATTATGTAGGGTCTCTCATATAATGCTCTGGAATCCTAGAGCAAGCAGTAGCAAGCACTTGAGCTGGGGATAGTGAAAGAATTGGGGGAGGACATAATGTCAAGTCTCTTGAATGCAAAGCCACACATCCATGCCATAAATGGTAGTCACAAGTCAGGATCAAAGGTGTTGGGAATTTTTTTTCTCATTTTGGCTAATCTGGTACATGGCTAATACTAGTAGAGAAACTATTTTGAACAGAAAATTAAAAATTGCATCCTCTACTAAACTGTGTGCTCTTTTCTTAAAAGCAAAAATTTGAAGATAAGTGTTTATGAAATATTCTTCCGAAATTGACATCAGAAACTTTGCATTCATTACTGGTTCAGAAAAAAAGAAAATATCAAAGCCAAAAACAACTAGGAATTAATAAATGAATCAAGACAGGAGTTAAATATATTTTTAAAGAGAGATCATTTTGGGTTTTATACATTAGAAGGAAAAAAATGACAATTCACACATGATATATATTTATGTAAATAGATGACTTGAAATTGGTAAACGTACTCAAACAGGTAAATATGCCCATTATTTCCTTTAATGTAATTGAATTCTCAGTCATAGCCAATCGTAAGTTTCCTGTGGCTAAAGTCCAGTTACCTTGGAACTCTTAAGAATCCATGAAACTAGACAGTAACATTCCTATATTATATATAATCACTAATATTTTTAAAATATATGGTTGTGTATCACAGTATTGTGTAGATAAATTTGATAGCAAAATTGTGTAAAAAATAATAGAGAAAATTGCATTTTGGGGGTTGTGGGGGGTATACATGGGAACTCTTTACAATCCACTCATTTTTTCTGAAATACAAAAAAAAAAGTCTATTAATAAGATGCAAAAATATATAAATGATTCAGCATATGCTGTTTACCTCATAATCAGTTTGGTACAGAGCAGGTGCTAAGCAAATTTGATACCTAGTGTTTTGTTTTTAATAGCACACAAGGACAGTAGAATATCATGAATTGAGAATGAATATAGCCTCCTTGGCTAGATTCTGGAGCAATATAGAAATTTATGACCATGAATTTATTTTCACCATCAAATGTGATGGAAAGAGGCCACTTGATGGAAACTTTGGATTAAATCATGTAGATTCTTCTGCTCATCAGGAATTTATTCTCAATTCTTCAGTCTTTTCAGTGAAGTTGATATCTAATAATTGATAGCTATAAATATTGGTGGGAGATTTAAAATATTCTTTTTATTCAAGAAATTCTGGAATATTGCTTACTGTAAAAACAAATATATTTCCTAAATGATATGATTAATTCATGTGGCTAGGAAAGTTCAATTATTAGACATTTCCGTATGAAAAACCTGATGGGATGTGGCATGAAAATGTTAAGAGGGGAAAAAATTTAAAACACTCTTCAGTTGAAAGCCAATTCCCTATTTAAATTGCTTAAAAATCTGAAAAAATGTTTAAAATAGCAGTTCTTAGAAAATACGTGGCTCACCTAAAGATTTAAAAATAAAGGGAAATTCATTCTCATCCTATATTTAAAATAATTAATATTAGTTGTCTTGCTAATATGTGAATAACCAGGCATTTTTCACAAAGTTAACAGAAAATCTGATAGACTCTGAATATCTTTTATCTTCAAGTGGAATTCACTGGGCTCTCTAGCCGTTTTATAGTACTGAATAACAAGAACCAATTCTGGAATATTATCCTAAGACCATATATTTCTTTAATGGTCACTATGAAATAGTCCCATTTACATCCGAGTCGTAAATGTCGGCTCTGTCTGAACCTGACTGCTTCACTTGACACAATGGGAAGAGCAGAGGGATTCAGCAAGGCTTCTATTGTTCCGAGATTTAAAAGACTTGCTTTATTCTTTCTTTTTTCAGTTAAAACAAGAACATTCTTTCTTTCCTCTCTGCATTCTTTCTTTATTCTTTTTCCTTTTTTCTTTTTAGTTCACTAAGGAGAAATCATTTGGCTTTTTTTCAAAATTGTGAAATTCATTAAGTGACAGTGTCCCTATTCTATACACCGCTAATTATATACAGATACGTATGTAGACAGCCAGTCAATGAGCCAGAGAGGCAGAAATAGAAAGAAAGACAGAGAGAAGGACTAAGACAGTAAGAGGGAAAGAGAGCTGGCTTTTTCTCTACTGTAGCCTTGACCTGCTTTGCAAATCTATGAATACATTACCATTGCTTATTGACAACTTAAGTCTAGATAGCACTCTGCAACATGCTACTTCACACTAAAAAACTCTAACTAATTATTTGTTGGTCACCTTCTACTTGTCTAGAGTGATGCTACCTGCTGCCGGGGTTGGAAGAATTATAAGTGATATCTAAGACATACTTCTCTTGTCAAGGAGACTAAGACCACACCGGGGATGTAGTTCTGACGCGCAAATATTACAACAAATAGTTCATAAGAGTAGAACGAGGGTTAAAAGTGCCTCCTTCTATACTCTTTTACACTGATTGCTCTTTTCTACTGTCTCTTGAGAGACCTAATATCTTCTTATTATCCCTTCCATTATTTCTCTTTTCCTTTGTGTGTGATTGAGTGTCATTAGTGATTTCAAAGGACCTTATGCTAAAAGGTACTGAATTCTGATGCACAGTGCTCACACATAGGGAATCCTTCACTTTTCAAATACATTAACTACTTGCCTCTCGAATTCAAGACCAACAGGCAACACCAACTGCCTGTCACCCTGTGGTTGCAGTAATCTCGTGGCATTGACTTTCATGGGGCCACTTGCTTCTCTTACCCAAAGATTCTATTCTACTCTGTAGCTATGAGTAGAGTCAGCTCAATGGAAGCCACATGAGCTGTGTGGAGAGGATGGACCCCAAACAAAATTAAAGGATGTTACTGGGGCTCTTAAAAATAAGTGCTGAGTGCTTTCTAAAAATGCACCTTCAGGGCGGCTGCCGTGGCTCAGCAGGCAGAGCTCTGACCTACCGTGCTGGAGGTCTGGAGTTCGATCCCTGGTGCCTCCTACCCATATGCAAATTTAAAAAAAAATGCACCTTCATGTGATTTATTAGTCTGCATGAGATTAATTTCATACCTTGATCTTCCTTACTTTCTTACCCACTCTCCTGTCCTCTTCTCTCCATGCATTAATGTAAGCACATCAATCTTATTTTCGATTCTCCAAATCTCTACGCTGTCACCAATAGAAGGACTTTTGAACATGCTCTTCCTTCTACCTGGAATGCTCTTCCTTTCATAATCCCCTGATTCCCCACTCCTACTCTCCTTCTCTCTAATGAACTCTTGCTAGTGGTCTCAGATTAAAATTAAGTTCTTCGGAATCTACTCGGTAACTTTACTCCAGCAAAAATTACTCAAATTAATCACCATATTTTATTCCTTCACAGCACCAATACTTTCCCTACAATACACTCATCTATGTTAATATAAGTAAATGTTATTTATAATGTTATTTATCTATATGAATAAATTAAATATATTTAAATTTAATTAAATATATTAAATGTTATTTATTTATATGAATAAAAGTGACCAAGCTCTTGCCTTCATGGAGCTTACAACATTGTAGTAGATGAAACAGTCATTAAAGTTAATACTATATTAACACTTTTATTCATTGCTGTATCCTGAACTCATAAAACAATATCTACAGGATAGAATGTGCTCAGTACATAACATTAAATGCTTAGGTGCATGAATGAATCATTATCAGTGCTAATAGTAACAAGAAAGTTCAGATGAAATTTCTTGCAAAATACATGAGGCTTTATAAATATGAGAAATTGTTATTGTCTTCATGATTATTATTAACAGCTGAATAACAATAAAGCTAACACTAAGGCAAGTCAATTGATGTTCAAGTAAGCCCAAGACTTTAAAACAAAATTATGAATTTTATTTTTGCAACACAGATTCATTGTCCTGAGAGAAACTGTTACTGCATTTGAAGACTTAAAGCGTAGGGTCTTTTTTTTTTATTATTGTTTATTTGTTTCTTTACCTGCTATTTTAAATAGTTCCAGGTAAAGGTTAGCTGTGGAAGAATCCTAAGAAATTGATAATAGAATAATATAGATGCTGAATAGAAAAAGCCGTCCCTAAATCATAGTAGCATGAAGTCAGTGATAGAGAACACTTTTATAAGCATGCCAGGCTCCTGAGAAGCAATGTCAGGTGGATTTTCAACGATTAACATTATGTCACTTTGTCCACTATTTGCTTTTTACAACCCTCCTTGCTTTTATCTCAATGACTTTTCTCATTCCCTAATTTTTTTTTTGTATGCTGTATGGAGGGGTCACATTTCATTATTTTTCCATGTGAATATCCCGTTATTGCAGCACCATTTGTTGAATTTCTGTTTGTTTGTTTTTGTTGTTTGTTTTATTTGGGGGAAGTGCATGGACCAGGGTCTCCTGCATGGCAGGTGAGAATTCTACCACTGAACTACCCTTGCACCCCCCCATTCCCTAACTTTTGAATATCATTGCACAGCCATGGATTTACTAAAACCACTAGTTGAATACTAATTAACACCTTTGGTGTTATCCCAAGACTCTGTCTCCACGATCCAGCACTATTTTCTGGGATCCCATGTTCCTGATTTCAGTCTTGTTCTGTCCCAAGTAGCACCTTATATACACCTAAATTGGTAGCATTTGTATTACCATTATATTATAGTTTTGATAAAACACCTCATAATTTCTCCAATGCAGTAAAATCATTTTTACATATATGACTTTATCTTGGAATATTACCACATAGATTTCATTGTATTTTTACTGAAATTATTTATTGTATTTATTTCACACTTTTACCATGCAAATATTTTAAAACTATATTTTATTATTTGGATATATATTAATATACAAACTGACATTTTTGCAGTTCTGTCTCAATGCATGTTTTTTGTGATACCAGAATAAGTATACAGTATAAAAAGAACTTCAGTGAGAACCAGGACAGCTGTATTCTCAGATGCTCTTTCAACCAACTGGAGAATGGAGAAGGGTCCATTTAAATCTCTTGGGTCTCTAGTCCCTTTCATGTAAACCAAGGTTTTGAAGTAAATAATCATGAAGGTCTTCCTGCTCTAATGTTCCATGACTCCATGAACTTTCAATAGAGATTTTTATTCAGGTATGAATACTCTTAGATAAGTTTATTTGATATTTGGATATTGTTATTTCTGTTGTAGCATAGAAAATTCTACTCTGTGGTTTCTCCTTGAGAATGGTATTCTATCACCAGAAATATGGCTAATTGTACCCCAGTTTTCCCAAACAATAGCTCAGAGCAGCAAATAGCCTAAAATGAGATCATTTTAGGCAGAAGAACTATTTTTTCCAATTTCAAATTTTTTCAATTTTAATTTTTAAATGATATACATATTTTTAAATATCACATCAAACTCCTGATTATACATTTAAACTTTTAGATAAGGCTAATTTTATTTAAGATTAAAAATAAGTAAATTCAAAGAAAGTTAGTACATAAATATATTTTATTTATTTATTCCAGGTCGTACTTCTATGTGGCAAAAACTATGAAGATGAAAACCGATCCTCAGATTTATTTGGAACTTTAAGGACCCCGAAAAGGTGAAATAGTTTCGAAAAAGAACAAAGTTTGGGGGAATCAAGCTTCCATATTCCAAATAGTACTACAAAGCTACAGTAATCAAAAGGTACTGGCATAAAGACAGAATAATAGAATAATGGAGTAAAATTGAAAGTCCAGAAATAAACCCATACATTTCCAGACAATTGATTTTTTTCAACCAAGAGCTTTGAGGAATTAATGTTCCTAAAATGTAGGCAGTTAAAAAGCAAATGTTGTACACAAATAAAGTGTATTATCATGTTGACTTTTGTATAAAAAGATGGCTGGCACTTTTTGGAGTGGTAAATGAGCAGACAATTGATTTTTGACAAAGGTGTCAAGTACATGTAATAGGGAAGGACATTTGCTTCCACGAATGGTACCAGGATAACTAGATATCTACATACAAATGAATTAAGTTAGACCCCTACCACACACTATACCCAAAAATCAACTCAAAATGGATCAAGGACTTACATATAAGAGCTAAAACTATACAACTTTTAGAGGATAGCATGGGGTAAATTTTCATGAATGGGATATGGCAATGGATTATTAGAGATAATACCAAAAGCATAAGCAACAAAAGAAACAATCAAAATTCATCCAAATAAATTGTGAATAAAAGGAAGTTATGTACCGGAGACATGGTACCTGTCCATGCAAAAATTAAAAATAAAAATAAATTTTTAAATAAAGGAAGTTACGAAGAAAGTGACAAGGCAACTTACCTAATGGGAGAAATTAATGCATACCATATATTGGATAAGGGTTAATATCCAGAATATATAAAGAAATTTTACAATGCAACAACAAAAAGACAAACAACTCAAAATATGGGCAAAGAACTTGAATAGACATTTCTCTAATGAAGATATACAAATGGACAATACATGTATGAAAAGATGCTCAACATCATTAACCATTAGAGAAATGCAAATCAAAACCACACTTTACACTCACAAGTTTGGCTATTATTTTAAAAAATGGAAAATAAATGTTGAAGAGGATATACATTGTTAGTGGGAATGTAAAAATGGTGCAGTCGCTATAGAGAGCAATATGGCATTCCTCAAAAAGTTAAATTTGCAATTACCATATCATATGACCCAGCAATTCCACTTTCTAGATATATACCCAAAGAAAGGAAAAACAGGATCTCAGATACTTGCACACCAATGCTTATGGCGGTATTATTCACAATTGTCAAAAGGTAGAAACTACCCAAGTGTGTGTCCATCAATAAATGAATGGATAAAATGTGGTACATAAACACTCAATGGATTATTATTTGGCCAAAAGAAAGAATGAAGTCATGAGATATGAGGCAATGTGGAAGAAACTTGAAAACATCATGCTCAGTTGAATAAGCAAGACATATAAGGAAAAATATTTGTGATATCACATAGAAGAGATGACAAGAAATAGCAATTTGCAAGATATAAAGCAAATTAGAGGTTACTGGGGATGGAGGTCAGGGAAAGGGGAGCGTTTGTTTGGGGAAACAAACAAACAAAAAAAGCTATGAGGGGAATTTGCAAATATGTGAAAACTAGGCTATACAATCCTAAAGGTCCTGAGAAGGGCACTAAATTGACTTCACAGCTTTTTGCAGCTTTGTACTCTCTCCTGTAATGCTGATTTCCAAAGTTTCAGAGAGTGTATTTCCTCTTTCATGTAGTCTAATCTTTCACTGAGACAAAGAAGTATTTGTTGATGATGTTTCCTTTGCTTATTTGTAGATGTGCTTTTATCATTATCAAAATCTCTGCTAGCTTTGCTTCATTGGAGAATACAACATACATAGACCCTTCAAATTAATGGGTTTTCTACCCTACTGAATTTGACTGCGACTTCGCCCTCTCTCTAAAAATTGATCTGACAGCGTAGGCGATACCACCACCCAGGAACTGACAGTCAGTGACAGTAACTGGGGGGAAGAAAGAGCAATGGAACATAACATTACATAGAAATCTTTTTCAGAACTGCATCTACGCCGTACAAAAGGCCTCATTGTTTTAGGAAACACCACTTCGTTAACAGACTAGGGGTTTGAAGTTGAATTCAGTAATATCTTGAAAAATTCAAGTTCTCTTCATTAATTTATTTGTATCCAAGTTTTAAGGGATTTTATTTAAAGGTCATTTCATCGCAATTCCCATAGATAGGGTAACTGAAATTCATTATCTTCTCAGCCCTATTCCCAGACTAACTTTAATCAAAGGGAGTTTTATACTGAAGACATACAATTTCGTTTTAATTAGATGGTCTAGAGCATATAGATGAGCTAATATTTCTAGAGGCATCTTTAAGGCTTTTTATAAGGGCCATTGTGTTTTACAGTGTCACAGAGAAAAAGGAAGTTAAATCATGATTTTTACTAGGGCTGTAGGGGAAAAAAAAGCAATTACTTTGCATTGTAAACAGGATTATTCAAATGTCTGCTGCCTTAAGCAAAAAGTGTAAGGGGAGTTTTTAATCAGTTTATTACATAAGGGTTCAGTATTTTCTCCATTTTTTAGTGGATGGAAATGTCATGCATCACACATGTAAGTTTAAGAATAATATCTAGACTCTCAAAGTGTTTTATGAAGCAAAAGAACCAACCTGATTTCAGGTGGCCAAGGACATTTAAATTGTGTAGTTTACATTTCTCAGTTTTTACATATGGATGTTACCTATTTACTGTTCTCTGTTTAAGGTAATCTTAACTGTGAAAGATACAGATGATACTAAATCAATATCATATAGAGTTTGATCAGGTATTCTGCTTTCTTTAGATTTGACATGCAGGTATAATCTTTTTCTGTTTGGTGAGAAAGCAGTGCAATGTATTTGATAACTATGGTTTTGTCTTTGTACTATTGTTACACTCAACTTTATCTTAATTTTACTATAGGTAAACCTATTCTCTTATAGTCTAATGATTTGTTGTTACTTTAACTTTAAAAAAATGGTAGGATCTTTGATTAGGAATAATACAATCCTTTTTTTTTACTTGATAGTAACATAAAATATAGAGAGAAATTCAGTCAGGTCTATTAGCCAATAAATCAATTAGATTTATTGAGCACTTAGTATGTGCCAATAGACATGCTATAAGAAACATATACAACACTTCCAGCCATTAAGCCACCATTTAGTTCGAGATACAACAGTAAAATACACTAAGACTAAAGAAGAATATTCCAAAGGAATTGTTTACTGAAAACTCCATTATTAGGAGAAAAATCTTGTAACTTTGAAATGAAGAGTAAGATAAGGACAGTTAGAGGCCAAATGACACAGGGTCCTGGAAAGATACGTGAAAACTAAGAAAAGAGTAAACACCAAGACTGGAGGAACAGAAACTGCTCCCCTCATGAGGAGAGTAGAGTGGTTTAGGGAGCAGCTCAAATGGTGAACTAACATTCAAGTCAGTGAAAACACCCGTTAGGGACTTCGTGGCATGCTTGAATAACTAGAATTTGAGTTTGCTTCCACTTGGTGCTACCCACATTTTAGAAATAAACACTCCAAAATTAATTTTGATATTTTATTTATTAATTGTTAATACTAGTGTATTGGCAAATAACATTAGAATTCAAAATATAAGAATGATCTAAGAAAAGAGACAACAATTTAGGCAAGATTAAGTAAGATATAAAGTCTAGATTAATGCCTCTTATTTGTTATCTGTATTTAAATTTTTCCCAAACTAAACCTGTAGTGTATTCTATGTTTTGTTATAAAAATGATCTTCCTATCACTTTTCCTTCAACTTCATAAATATAAATATCACATTCCTTATAGAAAAGGAGAGGTTCAACAACTCTATGGCTGCTAGAAGCTTTGGCTACAGATTCACTGGCTTATCATCTTAAGTGATAAATAATGCTCTTTTATCCTTGATCATGTGTTTACTTCTGTTTGTCATATTCTCAAAATATAGACGCTCACTTTTGGAAACTTGGAAAATGCCAAGGGATAAAATGGAACAGAATATTAACCTTTTAGTTTATTTACCTTTTAGTTTATGTAGTATAAAATATCTACACCCTAAATTGACAACCATAATTTTCACTGTGCCAATGGTTGGAAATCAATGCATCCTATCAAAGTACCTTCCCCTATACTTTCAACTCCTATGTTCAAACCCAAATTTGAATTCGGTCAGTATTTTTAGGAATGAAAATGATGGATTACTCAATTTGGCAAGTTTGCAAAGATTTCATTTTTACATTTAGGTATGAAGGAAGAGTCCTACCATTTTATCCCTTGGTATGAGCAAGGGATATCTATTTACCTTTTAGTTATTTCTTTAACACTTTATCAAACACTAGCAACTCAACAGTGGATCAGTTATCATTGGTGACCTCAAAGTGTTCACAATGTCATAGAGGGGACAAGTACGCAAGCTGGCATTTCAGAGCAGACTGATGTGCGTGCTATAGAAGCACAGAAGGATATACATGGAAGGAAGAAGAAAGGTAAAAGGTGCCTATAAACTGAATCCTAGCAGCCTTTTCCTTCCTTCTTTTGTTCCTTTTTTGATTTATAGGAAAGAGGGAATCAAATATGTGTTTTGACTGAAAGTCAGATGAGAGGAGAATTTAAAGATTGGAGATTGGAGCCCAATGCTTATGGGGTGAAAAGACACAGTAGGGAAGGGGACGGCATTGAACAGACAGAGACACAGACCCTTCATTCTTGGCAATAGTCACTCATTTTTTATGTGGTGTAAGACAAATAGAAAACGATGATGATAGGTATTAGGCTGTGACTCCTTGTGAAAAGTAATGAAGAATTCAAAGTTGTTGAAAGGAAAAAGAGGGTCATTTGATCAAGAATTACCACAAATGTTTAGCCTAAGAAGTTGAGGGCCTGAGATTTTAAAAGATGAATTTTCAATGACCCTGATCTTCATTGTTTCTGAGCTTCATCAGGAGCACCAGTAAAAAATCCATATAGCTGGCATGTAAAACCTAATAGCAATTATTGTTATCACAGTAGTATTAATCCATTGCTGGCATTTACCAAGTTAATGCAAAAGTATGGAGAAGCAAAAGAGTGGACAGTGCTAGAAAAGATTTTTCTTCAAATGTAAATTGGAATGGGGATGCAAAAGTCGAATCACCTTTTTTTAACCAATTCTAGAATAGTATGATCCACGATTTACTTTTGAAGGGAATTTTCTTTGTCCACTGTCTCCCTAGAATGTGTCTAGTAAGTATGTATTTGTCCTCAATTCTGGATTTTCAAAAGCTACCCATCAATCAAGATTAAGCTTAAATGTTATCTCTTGAACGAGGCATCCCATATTTCAGTACTTGCTCCTTGAATTCCCATTTGAGACCCAAATGATTTTCCCTTATACAAAAATATAGTACCTTATTATATACTTCAGTTTCAAAATAGAAAATGGTATTGAATTCAGTAGTGAACACACATAATTTCCTCTATTTTCTACAAACACATTTAGGATTGAATGCCAATCCCACCATTTTTTAACTGCCCAGCGCGTGCCTTGCTCATACTAAGGGATAAAATGGTAGGACTCTTCCTTCATACCTAAATGTAGAAATGAAATCTTTGCAAACTTGCCAAATTGAGTAATCCATCATTTTCAATCCTAAAAATACTGACAATTCAAATTTGGGTTTGAACATAGGAGTTGAAAGTATAGGGGAAGGTACTTTGATAGGATGTATTGATTTCCAACCATTGGCACAGTGAAAATTATGGTTGTCAATTTAGGGTGTAGATATTTTATACTCTGTCATTTTCAAGTTTGAGGAGGCTTAAATATAATCTAGTGTATAGGAAGTACATACTACAAAAACGTCATTGTATTTAAAAATGCAAGAGGATCAGTGCCCTCAAAGGACAAGTTAAAATCTATCCTAAGCCTATTATAAACTTTCTCTTGGCACTGAATCTGTTTATATAATATCAAATTGAACTGTGTGTTCTTATTCTTGTTCATGTCTCTGAGAATAATCTGTAATTTTATACGAAACCTGGTCAGTCGGTTCTGATCCTCCCATTTCCTACTGATTGCCCTCTTCCATGATAGCTTCATTAAAATGACATTTTTACTTTATATAAAATTTGAATGCTTGGCTTAACAAACGGATTTTAATTCGCCAAGTTAGAAAATGCCAAAAGGAAATTTCAAAAAGCTCTATCAGAAAAAGATTTTTAAATAGATTTTAACCAAATCTGGTAAAAAAAAAAAAATCTCAAAGTGTAATCCCTCAGTTTCATATAGAACATCAGAAAATATATATTTCCATTTTATCTTTTCCATATTAAACACAACATCCTGGATTATAATTTTATCCCCTGTGCTGCAGGATCTGTTGTTTTTGTGATTCGGCCTCATTTCCACAACTGGAGCCAATACTTCAAACGTGTCAGTCACATATGCTAGTTAGGAATAAGCAAACTGTTGAGAACAACAGGGATATTTCAAATAATCACCATGGCATATTGGGAGATTTGTTTGGGCAAATTGGCACAGCATTCACCACTTCTGTTTATATTATTTACCTGCTGACTTTGTTAGTGTATTTCTTCATGTTTAATACGCAGAAACAAGCTCACGCACCTGCAGAGATACGCAAAATCAAGCAGACCTCCAGCTACAGAAAAGCAATTTGTTTGCACTTTCTTAATTCAAATATAAATTTATTTTCTCCGTTTTTTCAAAAGGTGCAGCACAGCATGTTCAATTTCTGCAAAATCTCATCCAAATGGTATTGCAGGAGAAATGTTGGTTTTTCAAGAAAAATTGTTCAGCCAAAAAAAAAAAAAAAAAAAGCAGCAGCATTCATTTCATTGGGATGGGCGCTGGAAATCAAGCATCTCCCAGGTCACAGCAGGTAGGCAGGCTTCACCCTCCTGAGGAGCTGCAGCATAACCTAGTGGAAAGACCCCAGACAAGGGCCTGGAGATTAAAGTTCTCAAATCTAACCCTGAGACAAGCTAATCACTCACTCAGGCTGTCTCTAGCAAAGGGTGAAATACTAGCCTTTGTAATCAACTCTCTGAGAGAAAATGAAAGGAATTGGTTATTTGACATTAGGGAATCTGTACATCTAATACAGTCTTTTGGTTTGTTTGTTCATAATCATATGATCATGTGAGAATATACATGTAATCATATTCTCAATATTTGTTTCCACTCTCAGATAAATGATAAAATACTCTTTACCTCTATATATGTAATTTAAAACTCTATATATGTAATTTTAAAAGGCGTATATATTTTAAATAACTTTTAACCTTCATCTCAGTAGCTTTTGCAATATGAATTTTTGATATTTTATTTTTCAAAACTCATTTATTTATAAACATTATATGTATTAAATCATAAATCCACTTCAAGCCATATAGTATACTTTCTTGAATTTAAAATAGTAATTTTATTTATCATACTGTTACCTAAGGGTTATTTATTTTAATTAGTCTCTTGCAAAGATTCTTAGGGATTCATTTAATTTTATGTGATCTTGAGATTCTTTTATAGAAATGCTTTCCAAATATTCATCTGTATTTGGCAGCTGAAAAAATATTTAAGACAAAAATGAGGGAAAATATACTTCTTAAAAGATTTTATTCACCCCAAGTATATTTAGATAGGTTACCTTCACTTGTATATCATTAAAGTTATTTACAAATGCATGATTAAAATATAACATCATTTGAGATTAAAAATGAAATTGTGTTGCAATTCCTAATCTCAATTAGGATAGTTCACATTAGCAATCATAACTGTTCTGTGTTTCATCTGTGAATCCATTTGAAGGATATTGAATATCTCATTCTGGATGAAGAATTTAGGAGCAAAACATGCTACAGTATCAGCTAACAAATACAGCATGAATAGAAAAGGTACCTTTAAAATTACAGCAATCACCCTTGCCATTTCTATCCCTTTCTGGTTGGATCTTTAGTCAGCGGTTCATAATTTCACTGGGATTAATTTGCCAGCATTCTGAAGACAGTTATCTTATTTTCTGGAATTCAGAAAAGGATCAGCCTCCACACAATCTATTTCACTTATCTTTCAGAACAGCAGCGCATGATGAAAGGAGATTCATGTTGAATGAATATATTTGTCATTGTCCGTAGTTCCTAGATTATATGAATATGACCCAGATGGGCTTTTTTCCTGAACACAATAGGACATACTTATGCATAAATAAGTCCTGTGCAATTTAAGAACTATCATTCTTGCTAGTTCCTATTCTTCTAGTCATAATTGATATCCTCACCTTGATCATAAGTTATTTGCCTTATAAGAAGACTATTTTCTGATTGTAAAAGAAAAAGTAGGGATTCCTATAAGCATTTGTACAATAAGCCATTAAATGATCTATTTAAATTCATTTATTCCTTGAACCCAGATTATAGTTGAAAACTGTCTATTTAGACATCAAAATATGCATTAGGCACATATATAAATTTAAAAAGAGGAGATATAAAGGTAAGAAAAATATTTCCAAATAATTCTGTCCTTCATTTTACATAAATGAACTTGGTTTCTTTGGAATTTCTTCATTGTATAGATGAAAAGGAAGAGAGAAAGTAAGAGACAAGCAGACTCAATAAAACATAAATCAAAGTACTAAACTTGGGAAATCTTGATAGATGCAACTTCTCCTGTAGTGACAATATAGGGGACACATTTCACTTTTAAACTTTTTTCCATTAGTTTTTTGACAGGAGTACACTAGTTCAGCTTTAATGAGATTCTAGTGTAAAAACTTCAGGGCTAAATAAAAGAAACAAATCAAAAGGACCGAATGATTGCCATTTAATGTGAAAGAATGAAAGTGCAAACAATCATTGTATGACATCTAGCTGTGCTAGTCACTGCAGAATGACAGGTAGAACAATTCAAAGTTACTGATCTAAAGACGGAATAAGAGCTTATATGTTTGAAGTGCTCGGAAGATGAAGAAATAAAATAGACTCTGAGATAAGACATGGTTAAGCCTTTTAAAATCCATGCCCTATTGTCAGTATCATTTGAATGGTTTGTACACAATTTTTCTGAAATCATTTGAGTGAGGGAATTAATTTTAGAGCTCGTTTTATGGTTTTATGCTTTAAGCTTCAGAGATTGTTTCAAGCTACATAAGAATATCATCTATAATATGACTGCATAATCAAAAATGTATTTTACAGGTTTGCTAGATTGCAGTATAAGAATTTACATTTGGGACTACCTTGGTAGGTGAAACTTATGCCATATTTCTGCTTTGATTTGAAAGAAGATTGATTTTTTCACATTTAAAAATTACTATAATTTCATATGTTTCCTTTCCTTTTTTCTTTATTCAGAAAAACAGGAAAATATCTCCAATTCTTTCTTTCAATAAGCCTTTTTATTAGAGAAATAACCTCTTCTAGTTACTGCTGGAAACAATAATCTGTAATTGTTGCTTTCAGTCCTAATTTGGCCTCTCCCTACTTTTTCATCTCAATCTAATCTAAACCTATTTGTGCAAATAAAATGATATTTACCTCATCCTCTGCTACAAGCTTTCAAGATTACAGGCTTCAGGAAAAATCAATACAAAATACCAGCTTAGCAGCAGCTCAGTAAGAATGCTAACTTTTCTTCCCAGTATTTCTGACTTTCAGCTATCATGTAGTGAAGGTAGAACTCATACCACTAAAAAGAGAAAAAAGCGGGGGAAGGGTGAGGGGGGCATAAAAAAAGCACTCCGGTGATGTGCTTGGTGCTGGGTTAGTAGCCACTTTCAGTTTACAAGCCAAAGTGGAGTGTGTGGTCAAGCTCCCAACCTTTAACTCTTGTTTCTGCACAACACATCTTACAGAGTTCACAAAAAGGAAGTTCTTGACCTCGCAGATGATTTTTTTTCAGACTCAAATACCATCTTCATTTATTATTTATTTGCTTCAAGCAGTTGGGACTTGAGGTATCATCATACCTGACTGGTTGATTTAAGGAAGTGGCCACCTCTCTGTTGGGGAATCTCACGAGAATAAAATCCTATTACTTTCCAAAAAGATTACTTCATTTACTTCCCAGAATAAGGTTTTGATGAAAGCATTAGAATGTTGAGTTTGTAAACAACCAAGAATTCTCAGAAGTATTGCTCTTTTTTTTTTTTTTTTTTTATGTTTCAAATGGAAGCTTGTTTCACTATTTCTTTTTCTTTTGGTTTTGTGTCCTTTTTAAACTCGGGACTGTAAGAACACAAATAGGTTAGTTCTTGTAAATAGTGTTTACTGGAATATTGAATTATAACATGTTTATGCTCTGTAATAATATAAAACGTAGAACTTATTCTGCCTTTTCAAGCTTCTGGTAGAATGTTGTTTTTCCTCCTCTCACCTCCATGTATCAACTCCCCTCCAGTTTTGAGTACTTTTATAGCAGTAGATTAATTTGTCTCTAAGAGATACTGAGATGAATGATAAGAATACCTTTTTTAAAGATGATCAAGTTGGAGACAAAAGTCATAAACAATGACATCATCCTTTTACCCCATCATTTCCCCATTTCTCACTGGCTAAAAGTATCTGCAGAGATACATTTTCTAAGCACTACAACAGAAACATAAATGCTATAGAATGCTCAAAAATCTTTGAATAAAGAATCTGTGTAACTTCTTCCTTCATTAAATAGTGTACTTCTAAGAATGTCATATTTAGATAAACTACTACTTAAGGAAATCTAATAGTAAGAATATTATTCATTTCCAAACTACAGACACTATAACAAATACCATAGATGGCTGCTCCTGGTTTAACAATACTGCTATTAGAAAGCATACTTTTCAAGAAACTGCTTCTTTGGGGTTGTTAGTCGTATCACAAAGATTTTTAAATTTCCATATGGTATGCCATTAGATAATGTGTCTCTCCCATCAAATAGATCTTTATTAGATTAAAGAAAGTGATTCAAACACCTTTTTCCTGTAAGATTCTTTAATATTAAGGAAAGTACACATATTCAGTGATCATCTTTGTTAAAAGATTTCCCAAACATAATCTGTTATACAGCTAGTTTCAGAAATGTTCAATACAACAAAACAAAAACAGTAAAGCAAAATAATTTAACCGTCCTTTAGTTCTTGCTGTAATGCAATTTTATATCTTCATTTATGACCTAATTAATCATTTTAAACAAAAATTAATAAAATGGTTAAGACACAGGAAATTTTTCTTTCAATAAAAATATTGAAAATGCTGTAAGAAATACAAAAGGATATTTCTTATTGATATAGCTAATGTGAAAATAACTAAGACAAATATTATTTGAAAGCCATCATATCTAAATATAGTTGACTACCGAAACACCTGCTTTATATAGTTAAGAAAATAATTGTAAATTGAACAGCTTCTATTATTCTTCTGCACTTACCCTTAACCAGTTTTTACACACCTTATTCAATAATTCTGGAAAGGGGGCAAGAATCGATTTCTTAGTGTAGATACTGTAAAGTTTGTATCCACCTATAAATAATGAGCTCTTATGAAGTCAGGATTATTCTATGACCTCTGATTTTGTGGAACAGAACCAGAGTTCTAAATTAATTTAGAAAGTTTGGAGTCATGCATATTAGAGCTTTTCTATTTAAGAAAAGGGAACATTCAAGATATCAGCAAAAGTATTTCTCACAAATTTTAAGATTGGTGAAAATATGCCATCATAGTATTATAAATTTTATTTCTAAGTTTCAAAACTCTTTACAAACTGCATCACTAATTATCTATATCACTAACAGTACACAATAAGCATCAGAATTTCCATTATCCCAACTATAAATCCAAAACGGAAAGGAAATACATATCTTGCCCATGAGCCCCATAGGCAAGAGGACTATTTGTGTCTGTGTCTGTGTCTGACTCAGCAAGGCAGTTCAGCAAAATGAATGGAGGAGACTGATCAATTGCTATTTTAGTTTCCCAGTTGTTAAAACAGAAACCATGCAATGGGTTGGGCTTAAACAACAGGAAATTATTGGCTCAAGGTTTCAGAGGCTGGAAGGCTTGCTTCCTCCCAGGGTCAGTGTATTCTGGTTGACCAGCAATATTTGAGCTTCCGTTGCCTTTTCTTCACATGGCAATGCACGTGGCAGTGTCTTCTCCTTTCTCTTCCAGTTCCATGGACGTCCACCTTCTGACTGTTTCACATGGCTTCTCTCTCTCTGTGCCCTTCTCTATAAGGCCTCCAGTAACAAGGTTAGGACCCATTTTATTGATTTGTGCCACTCCTTAACTGAAGTTACCACATCAAAGGTTCCTACTTACAATGGGCTCACACTAATAGGAATAATTAAGAACATGTTTTCTGGGATACAAAAATCCAAGCCACCACAATTGCCAAGAAGCAATCAAGATCATGTTAGTGGTATGGCAAGCATGTGAAAAGGTGCTAAGTGAAAAGGTGAACTATTCTTAATATATGCTTATAAAATTGATCAATAAGTTGTTGTATAGTTGTTGTAAAATATTTTAGGGTATTAGTTTTTTGACATTATAAAAGAAAAAGCCCAAGACAAGCTTATTCTGTGAGAAATAATAGCACTAAGTAAGCATAATTGTGACTTTTCCACTGAATGCTCATTTGTAACTCTGAATGATTAGGTAAGTTCATCTGATTGCAATTATAAGAGCCATTTATGGTTATAAGACATTCCAGTTCTCATAGGAAATTTGAGAAATGCGTGGAGATAGAAATGTTTCCAATAAATATATTGAAAACTCAAGAGAATATATGAGCAGGAAGGGAAAGTAAACATCAATGCGAACTTTATAAATTAATTAAAAATTTTTTTCTTTGACAAATAACTTCAAAATAACCACAGGTCATACATATACACATATATGCTCATATGCACACACATATGGATATACATATCATGTGTGCATCATCAAAATTCACTGGAGTATGTTCTGTGCTTGACCACTCCAGTGTGCAAATTCTTCAACATTTGGTAAATGCTTGAATAACACCCACATTATTTAATAGATATCGACACTGAAAGGTAGGGATTGGTTATTCATATAAATGCTATCCATCTTTGGATGATTGCTATCTAGGTAAATACTCTTCATTTAAAATTTTTCAGAGGTAGCAAAGGCTTAATTTCTATTTTATCACTACTTCTGCATTTAGTACTCAGAATTTTTTTAAAGAGAATTTTCTTTTATCAATTGCTTGGTTACTGTAAATACAGTCCATACAGAAAAAGCAAAATAAATGCCTGATACTTTCTTTTTATGTATCAATATTCAGAATAGTTAGCTGGCATTCTAGTAACATCCAATGGTGACCAACGAATTTGTGGAATTCCAGTATTATGTTTTCATGGATGTTTATGTGTTCAACGGGTCGTAGACCACTGTGTTCATTATTTGAAAAAATGAAACTAAAATTGTCACACATTAGGCAAATAAAATTTCTTAAACTTGACTTTCAAGTCCTTTCAACATGAGCCCAATAGTTTTTTGTTTGTTTGTTTGTTTTGGTAGTTTCCTTTCTTTGTGGCACAACAAGTTATCCCAACTCATCTCTTACATTTCCTGCTTTATATATGGAATTAGCCATTAGTCAAGTAGCTCTGGTTCCTGTCAGTGGGAAATAGTATTCACAAGCCACCACTTGAATGGTAGTGCTGGGAAATACCTTTGTAATAGAAAAAAAAAAAAAAAGAAATCATGCTTTAACATTACTACAAATTAAAAATAGAAGGTTTTTATTTATTTTATTTGTAAGAAAAGAACTTTTTTCCTTTACCTACAAAGATGATACTACTGACATCATTAATATGGCTGATGTCATGTGTAATTTTTCAGTGATTTTAGATTTCGTGCTATTTCTTTGGTGACTAATGGAATGCCTAACCAAGATAACTGATCTGGATTATAAGTGAGGTCTATGACCACAGAGCAGAGAGAAACTGGAGTTCCATGTGGTGATATTTGTTATATAAAGTTCTTAAATATTATTTTTGAGATGGAAATCACCTAAAACAGCATATAGTTTGTTTTTTTGTTGTTGTTTGTTTGTTTTTTTTTTTAATTTGCATATGGGCAGGAGGCACCAGGGATCGAACTCCAGACCTCCAGCACGGCAGGTCGGAGCTCTGCCTGCTGAGCCACGGCAGCCTCCCAACAGCATATAGTTTAATCTCAAATTGGAATATTCAGGGGAGGGAAGTAGGAAGAGAGAATACAGGATTCAAAATTCAATTGAAGGACTGACCTTAAGGGGACATGAGGAACTTTGGGGAGTGATAAGAATGTTCTATCATTATGTTGATTGCCACAGTGGTTACATGAAACAATACACTTAGGAGATTCATTGAAATTTTACATTTTAAATGGGTTAATTTATTGTTTGAAAGTATTCCTCAATAAAGCTGATTTTGAAAAACCCTCAGTCACAATTCCTATAGTAGCCATTGCTTTCTCAGATACGGTATGTCCTGGTTGGTGCTTCCAAAATGATTCTGTTGAGAACCAGTTTCCTCATTTTACAGTTGTAATAAGTGGGAAAAGGAGAAATTGTGTGACTGCAGTCACAAAGTCAGAAGCAAAGTAAGACTAGAATGAGTGTGAACCAGGTAGCCATACGTTGGGTTGTGGGAACACCGGCTCAGGTACAATAGAAAGTTTCCCCAAATGACTGCTTTATTATTTACATGGCACAAAGGGTCTAAAAGAGCAGAAGAAGAGATCCCATTATAGCCAGTCTCCCAGGAAGGGCAAACTGCTCAGATCAGGGTCAGTGAATGGCAACTCTGCATGACCCACTTCGCCCGCCCGTGAGAGGAGAAACAAATCTGTGCTGCCACAGGGCACGGTATTTATACAACCCTGGGGAGAAAGTCCTGTCACTGACAGTTTCTACCCTGATAAGCATCTGGGACTGCTCGTTACCTGTTTTGGATTTAAGGTATGGTCAGGCTGCTCCTTTAGACCTAAGGTCTTCAGGGCTGTGGAATGCAAACTTATTGAAACATCTGCACACAATAGAAAAGGAGATGGTGAATGGGGGGGGGGGGGCTGGAAGTTGACTTCTAGGCGAGTCTGTGACTTTACCAGAGGTGAGTCTCCTTATTTCAGTTCAGTGCTTTTCCTAAAGTAACAACAAATTAAACTCACTGC
The DNA here is from genome assembly GCA_004026745.1 of Myrmecophaga tridactyla. NCBI lineage: Eukaryota > Metazoa > Chordata > Mammalia > Pilosa > Myrmecophagidae > Myrmecophaga > Myrmecophaga tridactyla. The sequence goes on along the minus strand of PVIY010015849.1, from coordinate 14,081 downwards.
TGTCTAAGTTTTTAAGTGGAGTCATTTATGAGCCTTATAATACCAGAGTGCAAAAACTATTGTGAAAAACAGGAAGTCAATCTGGAACTGTTAAATTAACTGTTTTTAAATCCAATTTTTATAGAAATCTGTGGGAGTATATTTTTAAAACAGATCTTTCTATGCACCTATAAAGTAGTAAGTTCTAAGTATCAAATGTATCTCATACATTGGGAAAAATTATGCTGGATTTCTCAAGAGTGGAAATACTTCCATATTTATTAGAATGTTTTGCCTAAAATAAGTGGATTTAGAGAAGATTGTTAAATGGAGTGGAGATGAAATATATGAAATTCTTATGTATATAATATGAATCGGTTAGAGATAAATAAAAAATTGTACATATAGCAATACAGAATCACTGGATTTGACATTTGTACATATGTGATATAAAAATAAGGATATTGAGGAATCTAAGACTATCTGAATTCCATGATGATGGAACCAGTCAGATAGCGTAGTATTTTATATTGATTTTTAACTGTTGTTCCTATTTAACATTATTGGGGTTGGTATGTGAATTTCTATCAAAAGAATAAAAGACTTGTTCAAATGTTGAACCGCAAGCAGAGGCACATATAGACATCTGCACATCGATGTTTACAGCGACATAATTCACAATTGCCAATAGATGGAAACAGCCCAAGGTTTCCATCAACTGATGAGTGGGTAAACAAACTGTGGTATATACACAGATGGAATACCATGCAGCTATAAGAAGGAATGAAATCATGATGCATGCAACAACGTGGATGAACCTTGAGGCCATTATGTTGAATGAAATATGCCAGAAACAAAAGGACAAATACTGTATGGTCTCACTAATATGAACTAAATTTGAGAGTATAGGTTATTATCAGGAGATAGAAAGACGATAGAGAATTGACCAATGATGCTTAAGATGTACAGAATATTTAATCAGGTTGATTGTAAATGTTTGGAAACGGACAGCATAATGCCATATGATGGTAACACAATACTGTAAGTGTAATTAGCAATGCTGAGCGTGAGTATGGTTGAAAGAAGTCTAGGGCCATGTATGTCACTTGAAGGAAAGATATAGGATAAAACCTGGAACTGTATGACAGCGAAATGCACCGTGGACACTGACCTAGGTTAACTGTACAACTATAAGAAAGTTCTTCAGTGAACTAAAATAAACATACGTCACTATTACAAAGTGTTAATAATAGGGTAGTATATTGGATAAAATACAACTAATGGGAACTAAGAACTACAGTTAACAATAACATTGTAATATTCTTTCAGTAACTATAACAAAGGCACTGTAACAAAGCTAAGCATCAGTAATAGAAGGTGTAAGGGGTATGGGATTTATATTTTTCCTGAAAGAAGTGAGAATGTTCTCATATTGATTGTGGTGGTGAATGAATAATTACGTGAGTATACCAGCAGTCATTGACTGTTCACTTAGGATGGATTATACAGTATTACTAAAACTGTCTTTTTAAAAAAAAACGTTAGTTCTGATTTTCACTTTCATGTTGTGAGGGTCATGTGCCCTCAGTTCATGGTGATAGCCGCTAGATGGCACTCTGCTACACCTGGGGGCATAAACCCAGCAGGCAGCTTTTTCTAATCTGTAGAACTCAGAAAAATCAACCGCACCCCTGAATAATTTATATACTTTCTTGGAAAAAACATATCCCTGTAAGTAGCTAATTATTTTATGTTCTCTTGATTCCTCTCTTTACAATTTTATCTATGGTACTTATTGATCACATTCTCATACTATTACTTAACTTTAATCAGGGATTTTTTCTGGTTACAGTCTTAAATATTAAGTAGTTTCTACTCTGCTAAATGTCTCAAACAGACTATGGCCTCCGACAAATGTGTTTTACAACAGTTAGTTCAACAAAAATCCTATCCACAGCAAATTTCTAGGAACAATTGTAAGTACACACATGTTCAAATCTACAAGAAGCTGTTATTTTCTACCCTATTCCTTAAAATACTTTCTGAAATTCTCTCAGATAAATATTCCTGGCATTAAATAACCTAATTTTTCTTGATTTGACTCCTATGAGCATCAACCTATCTCTGGATTTTATGATTCCAAAGAATCTGTAGAGAAAAAAAGATCTAATAGTCTATTGGATCAAGATAACTGCATTTTCCATTTAATTAAAATAATAGCAATTTAAATACTACTTTTTGTACCCATTAATGATATAGTGTTAACAGGATCTTGTCTATTTCCCTTTAGCAAATCTTCACAAATTCAAATAGGCAAGTCAAAATATGGAGACTTCTGTTATCTACGAATATCCAGGATGTTATACTTACCTCTCAGGGTAAGAGGTGAGTCCGGAGTATATAACCTGTGGTTTGTACAATCTTTTTCAATTATTTATGTGATTCACCTTTTAAATATGGAGAGAATAATTTTATTTAACACACCACTTTAAATATAACAGGAAATCTACTAAAGCTAAGATAGCAAGTGTTTTATGCTGTCTGAAAAATAATCTACTTAGTAGCAAGAACTTTTTTACCCTATTTCTCAAAATCAGAAGGTAAGCAAGGAAACAAAATACCACAGTAACTCTGATCTGTGGACTAATTGAGCAACTTGCACTAAGAAAGTAGTTAGACTGTGCATGCTAAAAAGGACTAAATATTTAGTTCAAATTAAATTTTGGAATTCTATGTGCAGTAGCCCTAAGAGGTATTCACACCAAGAAAACATTTTGAACTGACAACTTTGTAACTTAAGAAAATAACCAAAATCAGAATTCTCCCATGGTGTATAGGAATTATTTTGACAGTATTTCACAAAAAGTTACCAATTACATTGGAATTGAAGTGAAATGAGCAATTAATCTTACTTCTTGATTCTTTGGATGGTAGAACATGGCATTTCTTTGGGATTAGGGCATTTATGTATTTTCATACATTGTCTGTAAATTTATTGCCTTTGATCTGTTTATTACTACTAAAGTTGTGACTTTGTGCCTTTCTTTCTACCTTATTTTATAGATAGTATTTTTTTTTTAATTTTCATGGAGGTAAGATATCCAGTGGATTCAGAATTCTGTTTTATTTTTTTTCTTCTGACTTTTCAATAGAGAATATTCTAAAAGAAACACTACAGTACTATATAACCAAAGCACATTTAAATGAAAGGATGGAAAAAGAATCACTAAAACCTTACCAGGAAATTCTATAAGAACAATAGATGTGAAAGAACTAAAGAGAACCGATATTTCCGATAAGGTACTAGAAAGCTCAGATGTTTGGCACATTCACGTAATGGTAATTGGGAAAGAGAGAATTATACATTCTTTTCCCAATAATTGATATGCCCCTTTGTAAAACAATTAAATTAGCAGTTAGTGACAAAAAAGATAAAAATGGAAAAAGAAAATCAATCATTAATGACACAACAATAACAAATCAGTTTATACTCAGTTTCTACAATTCTTTAGTGAATTCCAGAGAGCAAAGGACAGAAAATAGATATTCATACACAGTAAATAAACCTTAAAAAGCAAGCATTACTGAGAATGTGATAATATGGAAGAAAAGTTTTTGGTTTGGTTTTTCTGAAGATACTATTTTAGATATATAATGGAACTAAGGTAGTCCAGTGAATTGTTCTGTGAAACCTGCTCATTTCTGTATGCCTACACAGGAGGAAAACAAGTTTGGAATCATTTAAAAAATCTGCATGTTTATCAGCGGTGGTACAATAAACACTGTATTTTAGTCAGTGAATATTTTAATGCACACAAATAATTTTTTAAGAAGGTAAAACTTCTGGCAGTCTTACAATGAGTTCAAAGATATAAAAGAAAAAGTTTTATAAACAGTTTTAGAATATTTCACTTTAATTTTTCTAGAAAATTTGAATTTATATAATTTACATACTATTCATTGTGGAATTAGAAAAAAAAACATCATTTTAGATTTCTCAACTGTTCTATGTCCAGAAAGTTATTTTTTAAACATTTAACTTTCAGGAGATTTTTAGAATGCATTTCATATGTGACCCTAATATTTAAAATAAATATGCTTTATATTAAAAAAGGAAGAAATAACCACAGAGTATAATATTATGTGTGTTAAAAAATACACATTTAAATAGAGTTAGGATCATGAAATCTAAACTTTTATTTTTATATGATTATAAAGTGAAATTTTCCTTTAATAGACTAAGTATCCCAAGATGATTTCAAATTATTTTCACTTAGAAAAGCTAGCTGCTATTACATATGAATTTTCAAAGCTTGTCAAAGCTTTGAAAGGAGTGATGAAAATTACTATTGCACGACCTTCGGGTTCTCTTTGTTTCATAAAGAGCTAAGATAGCATTTTTTGTCATTTTTCTTTCAGCTCTGGTCTTTCATCATAAATATCAAAGAATGCAATTATGCCTTCTCATACCCTACCATATTCTGCCTGTTTCTCTATCTGTGACAATGGTGTTTTCTCTCCTTTTCACTAAATTTTTACTTTATGGATTGAAACTCTGGAGACAATTTCATAATTTGTTGTATAAAATAAACTGTGAATACAGTGAATATTAGGCTGATAAATATTATTAATACAATAATGATATTTTTATCCAAGGCGGTATCAGATGCTGAGAGATTTCTCTACTAGTCTGAATGTCACACATACCATATTCATACTAGAATGATTTGACCTAGAGGTGGGATTTTATTATTAATGTTTTTATGAGAAGTAGGCTCATCTTAACCTCCTGTCTTGAATATCCCTGCCTTAGCTTTACCTGCCATATTCAATCTGCTTTCTGAGTCAGTCTTTATGGTCTATTTTTATATATGGTCCAGATATTTTACCCTAGCTCTATAGTTCCCCAATGTTTATTTATTGTACTCATCTTAAATTAGAAATATACTAAATAGGTCAATGTGATAAATTAGCAATGGTTCTGTTTTTTAATCCAGAAACCATAAATTAAAATAGCATACAAAATATATTAAGTCAGCTGGCACAATAGTTTTCTATACAGGACATCCTCTCTCTGAGCAGTATAGAAAAATCCTGAAAAGTAAAGTCAATCTATTTGTTGATATCTATTTCCATATCTGTTTCCATTAATATTTCAGATATTACATTTATAGAAGTATAATTTGGCCCTTGCTATATAATAGAAATCACTCTTACGAATCTGATTGTTCCCTTGAAGGAGGAATTATAACATAGCTGGGCTGTGGAGCCAGGCAGACTGCTATTGAAACTTCCATTCCTTCTCTTATAAATGAATGACCTTTGCCAAATTATTTAACCTCTCTAAGCTTTGGCTCTTTACCTATAAAACAGACACAACAGTAATGAATTCATAAAGTTTGCCAACATCATAAAGACTTTGGACGAATTAAATAAGAAAATACATGTGATGAATTTCACCTGGTGCTAGGCCAGTAATGTTAAATTCATTATTGTTGTTGTTGTTAGCTATTATTGATTTTGTCAATAGTCAGTTTATGCATGTAAGAAAATTCTGATGTAAAATCATGTAAAAAAGGTGCATTTTATAAAAAAAGGTATGATAAGGTTTGAAAGAATGATGATTTCCCTACCCCAGTAAGAAAAGCTGACTTTAGAAAGCTAAACTGAGAACAGAGGAGATGGCTACTTTGATATGGGGTGGGGAAGTCCGCAAAACTAGGATAAGGATGACTGAAGTGCAGAGAGATCAAGCAAGACACAAGCAGAATAATTAAAAATTGAAAATTATGAAAAGCCATATCCAGTTTGGGAAAATCAGACAACATCTAAACACCCAAAGCAAGGAAAGCCATCCCAGTCATGTTAAGTCAGAAAGTAGCGAGGACAAAAATGTTAAGAGTGAGATTCTCCTTCAGTTGCTACTTAACAATCTGTTACTGCTAAGTTAGATCAGCAGTAGTTAGATTTAAATGGTACTGTATTTTGCCTAAAAATGACAGAAGATATGATTTTTGTGAGAAGAAAATTGGGTTTGAGGTCAGGGACTTGGACTCAAGTTCCCATTGCACCCTTGGTATATTTCAACCGGTCATGCAACTTCTTTGTTTCTTTGTAGCCCAGGGTTGTGATGAGGAAAGAATGCCCCATTACAAGAAAACACATTATAAGGATGACAAGAATTGAGCTGTCCAATGTAGCATTCTGTAAGGTGAAAAATATGAGACAACCAACATGTCCATCATTTGAGGAATATTAAAATAAATAATCTGACATCCATACTATTGAATGTCATGCATCCACTGAGAGCAGCTAGTTATATCTGCATTTCCCAAAATGAAATGTTGATGTTGGAAGACTAAACGATCTCATTTTTATTTATTAAAAAAGTATATTTTTATATTTGTCTGCACATAACAAAATGTCCAGAGGATACATAGCAAAATATTAATAATATTTAACCCTGGAGATTGGGAAGAGGAGGAAAGGTAGGAGTCAGGGGAAAATTTTCACCTGTTTTTAAAAATATGCTTCTATATTCTTAATTTTTTAACAAAAAGAAGAATAAAGCATTGTATAATTTTAGTAACTTATTTACATATACATGGGCATATTATATATAGAGAGACAGAGATAAACTATATAATACAGAAAGCTTTGGTAAAGCTGACATTTCATTTAAATGCAGAGATTAAAAAAGCTGTTAAAAATTACCAACTAAATCAAATAACAATTAGATATCATACATTAGCAATCATACAAAGATTAATATAATTGGTAATGCGCAGTGCCTAAAAGTATAAACCCATTTTGAGTTCAACCTGCCAATATGTATCAAATTTTAAAAAGGGCACTTTATTCAGCAATTTCACTTATAGGACTTTATCCCATGGGAGTAAATCATACAGCATACTGTACTATACTATACTGTAATGAGTCGCAGAAGCATTTTTCTAAATTATGTATGAACTATGTATATTCCATACAACTAATTATTTTGTAGTGATTAAAAATAATATGATAGTTCTCTATGCATTAATCAACAAATATGCCCATGATAATTTTGGATGAAAACGCCTGATTACAAAATGAATTTAAAGCAGAATATCATTTGTCATATCCGTGTGCTTTTCATGAATAGATTCGTATAAGTGACCAAACTGTTACTAGTGATCATCTCTGGCATTTGAGATTACAGAGGGGATTAACTTTTCTTTCACTAAATTTACTATTTCTTACGGGTGGTTGTTTTTTTTTAATCATTTTGGAGAAAAGAAAGATGAATTGTTATGTGTTCTTCTTGGAAACATATCAGACAATACAGGAAGGGACAGGCTGCGGTGTGAATGGCCGTGTGATGGAAAGCAGAGTGCTGGAGCCCCAGGAAATCCAAGGGCAGAATAAAGTCAGTCTCAAAACATCGGACTAAGATGAGGGTTTAGTGATTCAAGGATGAAGCACCCGCATATGTAAGAATAAATGTAATTGTAACACAAGGACCCCCGTCAATGAAGAAAATGGCATCAACCAAAAGTGAAGATTAGATTCCAGGTAAGTATGGTTTCTCTTTGTTCAGAGTAAGGAAAGACATTTTAAAAAAAGAAAAACGATGGGGAGTGTTTTAGTCTCTTAGACCACTCAAAGCAAATACCATGAGATGCGTTGATTAAACAATGGGAATTTATTCATTTATGGTTTTGAGGCCAGGAAAATGTCCAAATCAAGGCAATGCTTTCTTTCCAAAGACCAGCTGCCTAATGATCCTTGGTTCCTCTGTCACAAGGCAAAGTACGTGACGGCATCTGCCGAACTCTTCCTTCTCTTCCAGTTTCATTGGTTTCAGCTTCTTGTTTCTGAGACTCTCTCTGTTTGAATTTCATTCTCCTATAAATAACTCCAATATAAAGACTAAGGCCCATGCTGATTAAGGCTACACTTTAACTCTTTAACTGAAATAGAGCTCATCAAAAGGTCTTGTATACAATGGGTTCACACCCACAAGAATGAATTAACTTTAAGAACATGTTTTTCTGCTGTATACAGAGTCCCAAACCATCACAAGGAAGTTATCTTAAAAAGAAGAAGGTTGTTGGCAAGGAACAGGGCATTTAGTGTTAGCAACACTAAATGAGACTGACAATCTCCAGTGCGGCAAGAAGGGGGAGATATTTATGTAATGGCAGATAAGAAATACTGAAAATCTTCACACTGCAAAATACCTAAAAGTTCTGACCAAAACACAGGAAAATAATTCTTTAATGCATTTCTGAGGATACAAGCAATAACAGGAAATCCTTGGGCCCAGAAAAGTACTGAAAGAAGGGAGAAAATTGTGAGTGAATGTCAAAGCTACTTCTATGCTGCCAGGTATTTGCAAAACCCAGGGCTGCATGAAGAATAGAATGCAAGTCTTAGAACTCACACATGGGAGAGTTAGAACTATAACTTAGTTCATAAATCAGGATCCTTAGAGGACCATAAATTAGTTTGAATGATCTAGAAAACAATCCATCTGCTCGGTAGGGGAGACAATAGGGAAACAGAGCTATCTTGGTCTGAGCTCTGGATAGGGTGGGGGCAGGAATGGGCCCATGTTCTTTCCCTTCCCTCCCACAGGGCTCACCCCCAAATCTACTAGGCCAAGTATTTCTTCATACTGGTTTGGGATTTAAATGGCACTATCTTCATGAACTGGAAACTTTAAACCAAAAAAATTAACTTAATGAATTGTTAGCTTCCCTTGGCCTACATGAGACAAATTCTCTTAGAAAGAACTTTCCCTCAATCCATACCTCACAGAATTCCCACAAATTTAGATCAGCCAAATATGAACTTAAAATATAATTAGACCACGCAAGGAAGCAAACTCACCATGATCAAGAGTCATCAAAACAAAGCGAAGCAAAATTAGGCCACTAAGAGACTGGAGTTTTCTACTACAGAATTTAAAATAAGTATGTGTGAAATGTTTACAAAAATGAAAATAAAACAAAATCACAACTAAGTTACACAAGACTATTCAAAATAATGAAAAAAGGTTATGAAAAAACCAAACAGAACTTTCCAGTAATGAAAAAAAAATTTACAATTGATTTTAAAACAATGGGCAGGTTAAGCAGTTGATAATGAAATTGGACAAAACATTGCACAGACAGACAAAAAAAGATTAAAAATATGAAAAAGAGGTTATGAGTCATAGAGGATAGAATGGAAATGACAACACACAACTAATTGAAGTCCCCTAAGGAGAATATGAAAGAGGCAATATTCAAATGACAGAGATATTCATAAAAACATAAAGCCTCAGACTCATAAAGCACAAAAAATCACAATCAGAATAAATAAAAAGAAATCCACATCTGGACAAATTTGAATGAAATTGCAGGACAAGACAAAAAAACATAAAAATAATTCAGCTCATTGTTTAAAAGATAATAAGGGCGGACCATGGTGGCTCAGCAGGCAAGAATGCTCGCCTGCCATCCAGAGGACCCGGGTTCAATTCCCGGTGCCTGCCCATGTGAAAAAAAAAAAGATAATAAAATGACAGAATATAAAATTAAATATAATTGTAAGTTACCCTTCACTGCTTCACTGACACTTTGGCTCACCACTATTAATAATTTGGAATTTATCCTTCAAGACATTTATATGCTGAAAGAGTTTAAGAGAATAAGAACAACAGATGCCAAGTACTTAAATTATTACATACAGGCAAAAGCACATAATTCTCAAAGCTAGAATATTTTCCTGATTGCTGGGTTTAGTTTTTTCATTCAATAATTTGAAAATCCTGCATTGTCTTTTTAGGAGTAACACGTTTGAATCTACAGTTCATCAATATTAATAATTTTCTATAAATAATCTATAAATAAATTACTCTATTGTTCCCCAACATGTTTCACACATCACAATTTATACCTCTCCCATCTCCTTATTGTATCTCAAGCCTAAAGATAAAATGGATCCCAGAATTAGACATAGGAAAAACCCTATATTTCAGGTCTCATGGACCCTACACTATTTTCAAGAGAATTATAAATACTAACATTAATCACTGTGTGCCAGGTATTACGCCAAGTGCTTTGAAAGGGCTAATGCACTTAATCCTCATAACAACTCTAAGAAGTAGATGCCATTTTTATGCCAACTTACAGCTAAGATGATAGAGATTTAATTAAATACTTTTCCCAATGCTCTGCTAATAAGTAAAGGACCCAGGATTCACACCAAGTTAGCACGTTCCAAGAGACATATAACCAACCATTCCAGTCTCTGTCACTATCCAAATTTAACCAACAGGGTTTTTTTTTTTCCATTTTACCTAAAATGTTATTTTCTTCTACAATCCACATATATATGCATATAATCGTTTAATTCACATATTTCATATAGTAAATGAGCAAGAACTCTAGTTTCAAAAAAGAAAAAGTGCCTTCATTTAGATTATGAATTAATTAAATCTATAAATTAAATGTGGTGATTGACATCTTTACTAGTTAACAAGCAACCACAGCAACTACAGATGCCAATAATTGTGTCTTATATGAATAAGAAAATCTTGTGGGGTAGTTTCTAAGTACTTCCCATTAAGAACCTTCAGAATGTACTCTTATCCTTGAAAGATATGACAAAACAAGTTAAACTTGAATTCTGTGATTGAGAGTTCACAATATGTATTATGCTCACAATATGTGAAGGAAAATTTGATCAGGGGAACCAAGATGCCGAATCTGTGCACCAGCTCTTAAAACAGGCATAGGAGTGATCAATACTTCTAAACAGGGCGAGTCAAAATTATTCACACATGAAAACTGACTTTCATGTGGTTGTTCGATTTATGACATTACTAATTGTTATCAAGTTTCCTCTGACACAGAAATGTAATGTTTTCATCCGTATGAACTGGGCTGTCATAAGGGTGTTAACTCAATGACCGTATCTTAAATTATATGTCAGAAAACATATACTGTCCTCACACATAGGATTCCCTGCAATTTCTGATTAGACAAAAACAAAAAGAGTACAAGAGAAGGGAGTAATGTCATTAAGCCTTCTTCAAAAACTATGGCTCCCAAATTCCAGCAGTACTTCATTTTATGGTGTAGAAATATTTTAAATAATGATTGTTTGACCGAGAAATGCTCTACCTCTACTGAAAAAAAAAGCCATCATTAGATAATCCATTTTTAAATGTTCCATAATATATGAAATTATAATAGATATTTAGTTGGCTAAATGACCAACTAAAATCAAACAAACTGGGTAAATTTTCCAACAGATTGTACTTTGTTTTACATATACAATAGATACTTCCACAGGAAATGATCACTACATCTGGTTACAAAAACTCTAATTACAAACGAATAATATAATATTCCCCATCAGAAATTGTGCTGACATTTGAAAGGAATTTTCAATGTAATCATTATAAAATTTGCAAAATGTAGATAGAATTTTAAAATGACAAACACTTACTTAGGCAATTTTAACACTGAATATATGATTTGAAATTCAAAGAATTGTTCTATTTACGCAGAAAGACACAGGATGATGTGTTTTATATCATAAATACTGATAGCATAAATTGTGTTTTATAGCCAGTCAATCATATGAAAGATTTTGCTGCCATCAATAAGAATGCTATTTAAATAGTCAATGAAAGTCAAAAAAGTTTTAAAATGTTACATTTGCAATATCAAAAATAGCCTCTAATGTGAATATGGTGTTCCATGTGTAAAGTCTTCCTGCTTTCTAATCTAAAACCAAATATTTAGATAATTTTGTATTGTTTTCTTATTAAGAACAAAAATTTTTTATATTTCTTATACTTTCAGCTTGAGCATATGCTAAACATTTTGATAATGTTGAGTTGGAGTTTGATCTTCTATTGGACTTAAGAATTATTTAAGTAAGTATTTTTAAAGTCCAAGATAATGCAGTTTTTGTTTGTTTCTATAGATATCTGTTTATAGTTTTTATTTTTTCTATGATTTTTGAACTATTAGTTTTAATTTTTGGAATCTACTCAGACCATTTAAAAATACAAAATAGATTCTTGAAAAGATGATATAGTATCTATTTTCAGGGTAAAAACTAAAATACATATTCATTAAACATTACTAATTATGTCATTCAAATTGTCTCGCTTTTGTGTATTTCATCTGTGATGTGCCAAGAAAGTTTTTGAAAAGTCTCATATAGATTTCTCATAATATTAACTGAAGTTTTTATCTTTTGTATTTTTATGCTATATTATTTAAAACTGTGCATCTTGAGAGATACATACCTTAGTACCATTTATTTAGGTCTTGAAGTCAATCTTGTCTGCTATCAATATAGATATTCCTAATTTTTATGTTGGTTATATTTGCCTCATATATTTTTGCTCATTTTTTTACATTCCAAGTCTTTAGCTATATGCACTTTTATTTTTTTTGACCCAGAGTCTTATTAATCTAATTAATTTTGTCCCATTTTAATTTATTGTCCTGACATAAAATTGAGTTATAAATATCAGATTATTAGACAGTATATTTTTAGGCTCTCATATTGTTTGCAATGTTTTATATGAGGACATTTTCCTATTTAAATTTCCTGCGGAATTCCTCAAGACCCACTCAGCTCCCAAGTTTTGTTATTTTGAAATGAGGTTATTTTAGTTGCTTATAGTTGTTATAATTTTATATGCTAGCTTTCCTTTTATAACACATTCGCATTGGGTTTTATAACAGTTATCATTCACGTAGATTCCACTACCATTCAGTGATTTCAATGCCTGCCTTCCCTTCCCACTAGTCTTTCTCATTATAGGCTCTATTTCAGAGTTCTCATAGCTCACCTACTCTTGATTGGCTAGAATATTTGACTGAGGTAGATTTTTCAAGAACACATGGGTGCTATATTCTCTGAATATTTCACTTTGCAGATGTCCTCCTATTGTCTTTATACTGGGATGAAATCTGACTGATTGTAGGGCTGTGTGGCATCTCAAGTCTCTATACAGCAATGTTATCTAATAGAATCTCTAATCTATGTCTGCACCATCCCAAACAGTACCCACTAGGTTTATTTGGTTTTTGTTGTTGTCTTGTTGGTTGCCTGGGTTTTGTGGGGTTATTTGTTCTTTGTTTTGTTTGTTTTATGCTTCCTAAACTTTGAAGCCAAGTAATTAAGTGCATACATAATAAGGATTATTAAGTTTTTCTAAACAAGTGACACTTTTTTCATCATAAAGTTTTCCCTTTAAGTCTTGTAGTATTCTTAGTCTTAAGTTTACTTGAATATTAAAATGTCTATATGCCTTACTGTTTGAATGGCATATTTTTTTTATCCTTGTGCTTTCAACCTATTTCTTTATATTTAAAGAATATTTTTTGTTGATAGCACACAGATTGGTCTTTTTGCTTAGGCTGACATTCTCTGCTTTTTGTTTGGAGGCTTATCCTTTCATATTTAACATAATTATTGATAGCATGTTTAATTCTATCATCTTGATATTTAGTCTCTGATAGACCTTTCTGGTTTTTGTTTCTCTGTTGCTCCTTCCTATCCTTCTTTAGAGTCAATTGAATATTTACAGTATCACGTTTTATTTCCTCTACTGACTTCTTATATATACTCCTTTATTTCTTAGTGACTTTTCTAGGGCTAACAATATGCATCTTTAAATTATCATCATCTATTTAAAATTAATAATAAATAACCCCTAATGATTCACACACTTCACACCTGACACAACATATTCCTATGTCACCCTTCATATCTGACACTTCACACTTACTGCTTACCACAACTCACTTTATACTTCTCACTTCACATTTGACAGTTTGCACTTTACGATGTATTAATCTACACACCCTGTTCTAGTTTGCTAGCTGCTGGAATGCAACACACCAGAGACGGATTGGCTTTTAATAAAAGGGGATTTATTTTGTTAGTTCTTCAGAGGAAAGGCAGCTAACTTTCCACTGAGGCTCTTTCTTACATGGAAGGCACAGGATGGTCTCTGCTGGTCTTCTCTCCAGGCCCCTGGGTTCCAACAACTTTCCCCGGGGTGACTTCTTTCTCCATCTCCAAAGGCCTGGGCTGAGCTGCAAGTG